>JANHFK010006750.1:31318-44535 GCA_036250565.1 Sibynophis collaris
AAAAGGCCTCTTAAACCTTCATAGCAGGTTTAGGGGGGGGGGGCATGGGGAGAATGCAGGTGGCAAAAAACTTACTACTTTTTCCAGTAGACATCTGGCAATCTGAATCCAATCCAATGATTTTATATACACATATATAACATAGTACTATCACAATCTATAGGAATGCTTGTTTTCAAATCATGACAGTTAAATGGAGTGTTATCTTAATCTAAAGCCAAATAATAGTTGTGCTATCACATAGTCAGTTGCTACCATGTAGTTGGTAATATCTAAGTATTCAAGAAGAGAGAACAAAGTCTCTTTTAAATCCCAGTCCAACTTCATTTTGTCCTCAATATAAAAACGGATTTAAAGAAATCAAACAAAAGAAATCTTCCCTTAAAGAGCTGCAACTGGAGCAGTGTAATCTCATTATAGAAAAAAGCTCAAGTTTATCCACATAACTTTTGATACCCATGTATCTATTTTAATTACTCTTTAAAATATTCTAGATAATTAACTGATAATGTCCAATCCTTCTTCAATAAGGCAGGGCCAATCACCCACCTGTCCAGTCTTTCCCAAATTGCTATCCTTGGTAATATTAAACTAAAATTCTTTCCACCCACACTTGGGAGTGTCACAGCTGTAATCCTGCCCCCCCCCCCAAATCTAAAAAATACCAAGTTGGTGGAGCCTGCACCAATCCTTCCTTCAATTTATTCAGATCACAATGGGCCCAAAACAATCAAGGCAACATAGATCAAATACGTGCAATGAAAAGGAAGAAGGAAGCCATAAGATCTTTGCTAGTCTGACCTAGGAGAAAATTCCAGATCCAAATACAAAAACCAACCTGTGTGTGTGAGTGTACACACATGCATATATGTGTACCTGTGCTGTTAAAAATGGCAAAATGTATCACCCCTTGGTAACAATAAAGTGTTATTATAAGCACTAGAAGCATTGTTGATGAAAAAAATTAAACATATAAGTTCTAGAATCAAGCTTCCCCAATCCAATTCTAGCGGGGAAAAATCTATAAACAACAGATTAATGCAATAGCATCTACCTGTTTATATCCTAGGGGCCAGTACAAAGAAGACAGTATGTGAAGTTCATCCTTCCCTCTGTCAAAAAACCCCTCTCAATGCTGAATTTTATTATGTGTTAAGCTTTACTGCAAGCAAATAATCCTCAATTTGCAACTGCTGAAAGTCACAAAAGCACTGAAAACAGTGACTTATGATCAGTCCTCATACTGTCCCTGCAGTCACATGATCAAAATTTGGGCTTTTGGCAACTGGCATCTATATACAGTGATTGCAACATTCCAGGGTCATGTGATTGCCATTTGCAACCTTCCCAGCCAGCTTTGAACAACAAAAGTGAATGGTGCAAGTTAAGATTCATTTAACAACTGTCTGATTCACTTAACTGTGGCAAAAGAGAGTCATAACATTGACTCTATTATAACAATAACAATAACAATAACTACTCATTTAGCAAACGCCTTGCTTAGCAATGTAAATTCTGGTCCCAACTGTGATAATAAGTCAAGGACTACCTTTATCTAAATCTGTTTGATCACTTTATTTGCCATGAGTTTATAAGCTTCTATAATTCCTCACTAATTTATATTTTATCTTGTTTGTAAGATTTCCCAATTGTATTATTTCCACACCTGATGACTGTTTCAGATTTCTGGTTGCTTTGATAGCAATTTTCTGTCCCTCTTCTAATTCTGTAATAACATTCAATGTTTCCAGCATGGTAGCTAATTCATTTTTTTCCTGGATGAGACCCTGTTAGTATGAAAGTCGTGTTTTTTAAGGATATGCACAATGAGCAAATGTTTTTACAGGTAGTCCTCACCTTACAACCACAATTGAACCCAAAATTTCTGTTGCTAAACAAGACATTTGTTAATTAAATTTTGCCCCATTTCTTGCTACAGGTGTTAAGTGAATAATTGCAGTTGTTAAATTAATAACACAGGTTGTTAAATCAATCCAGCTTCCCCACTGACTTTGTTTGTCAGAAGGTCGCTGCAACCATCGTAAGTATGAACCAGTTGCCAAGCATCTGAATTTTGCTCATGTGATCATGGGGATGCTGAAACTGTCCTAAGTGTGAAAAACGGTCATGTCACTTTTTTCAGTGCCATTGTAACTTTGGTCACTAAATGACCTGTTGTAAATTGAGGACTTCCTGTATTTAGCTATTCATCCTACGTTCCAAGATCCTTTATCTAATTAGCAGTTTATAAGGCTGCATGTTTGTGTTGCCCCCACATGAGTGTGGATAAATGTGTTTTTGCCTAAATCTGCTTATAAGGAAACGCATTTGCCATTTTAATTTTGTTCTCCTAGCCCAAAGAAATCCTTCTGGAATTACCTATAGTCCTTTTTTAAAAAAAAATCTGTATATTCAGAATTAGCCGCTCAACTATTCAAATAATCTACAAATTAAGTTATATATTAAAAATACAACATTATTATGAAACAGCAGTCAACCTTTAGTGTCTATAGTACAAATGTTTTATGGACTGCTTTGTCCTCTGGTGTACAATAATGTATATTCTTTCTTTCACATTAATTAGCCAATACAATGGTTAAATATAACTACAGTTAGTAGGAACAAGCCAATTCCAAGCCATATACATAGGTTGGGCTCAGTAAACCTAATCAACTGCAGTTAATTTAAATGCAAGGTTCTGATCCACATGTGAGTTAAGGTATAGCTATATAAATCATATGCTGGTTGGTGTTGTTGCCAAATGCTACTTTGCTCCTTTTACATACTTACGTCATTAAATTTTAAAAGACACTTATACCTGCTTCCACAAATACTTCAATATGAATATTTTAGGCTATTTCCTGCAAAAAGCATTTTAAGCAGTATATTTCAATATCTGTCTTGGGTTTAAGCTTCCAGAGTGAAAAATCCAAGTATATCTATCAATTTCAAAGTGTACTTAGACTGTAAGAAAAATACATAAAGCCAATAATGTACCTCATTCTATTTTCAGTTTTCACCTAAACTTTTGCAACATGGACACTGTATACAAAGAGCTGTATTAATCTATGGTAGCCAAAAATCTGATACCTGGTAGCACCTTTTTTGACTGACAAAGGGGATTCTACACCCTTTATTTATAAAAAGGCATAAGCTTTTGTGAACTTAAACTAACTTTATCAGATGCATATAGTGATTTTAAAGAGGCTGAGGCAAGGCCAGGGAAGAAAACAGAATTTTGTAAATGCAGGTGACATGCGAGACAGATTATAAATACACCAATTAGCAAGTGCAATTTGTTTAAAAACCCATTGTTTTTCATAATTTCTACTCACTTCTATCACTTCCCATTGAGTAACTATAAGTTAGCATAGTTCCCTTTAGTATAAA
Source organism: Sibynophis collaris (assembly GCA_036250565.1). Classification (NCBI taxonomy): domain Eukaryota; kingdom Metazoa; phylum Chordata; class Lepidosauria; order Squamata; family Sibynophiidae; genus Sibynophis; species Sibynophis collaris. Next base: position 34,709 of record JANHFK010006750.1, read on the forward strand.
AACGCCAGGTCTCACTAACAAAGAAATTTATTGCAGGGTTCATGAGTCAAATTAAGCTAATTTGATTTCAATTTTAATTTAATTTAAAATTAAATTAATTTTTAACAGTTGAAACCAGCAACTGTCAGTATCCATAATTTGTATTTAGTCAATTCACAGCCAGAGTTATGCAACTAATTACTTAAGCTTCTGAGGACCCAAGTTATTTGTTCAATAAATTGTATTTTAAACAAACCACAGCTGCATATACATGAACTTGGCCAGTGAATTTCCAGCCCCTTTATTTGCAGTTCTTAATCAACCACATAGCTAATTCTAAAGGAAAGAGTATGAGTATCATTCATTTGTCTAAACCAGGTTTTTATCAACTCCTCAGGAATCCAACGGCACAATTATAGCCGATCCATTTGTTTCATTAATAAGTCTCCTCTATCAATTTCTTTGAAATGCTATTTATTGTTTTTCACTTATTCAGTTCTCTTCTCCTAGCTAAACTCATTTTTAGTGTAACTGTTTCCTGAAAATAGTTAAAATAAATAACTGCACTGACACAAAGTTATAGGAAGCTCTAATCCTATGTATGTACATACACGCACACACAAGCATTAATAAATATATTTGACTCTGATGGTCAGATCTGTCAATACTAAGCAATGGTAAGATTTGTAGATTTGGGCTTAATTTGTTGTATGCTATCTAGATATAAACTGAATAAATTAGCATTTCAGTAAAGTTGGCCTCCTTGATTTGATTTCCAATAGGGCCAGGAAGGCAATAATAATTTTAGAAATTTAATTTTGAAAATGTTTGGGAATAAGTGAAGGGGAAGAGTAACTTTGATATTATTCAAGGATTAGAATGGAAGGAGTCCTGCTGTCGACATCAATTATTCATACAGGATAAAAGTCAATTGTTGGAATACTACTCTTAGTAGTCCAATGATATGAAGAAGGCGCATCCATACAAGCAGCGGTATATCCAAAATTCATAGCAGAGATTGACCAAAGCACATCTTTATGACTTCAAAACTTGGCTGTCAACCATTATACCTGAGAGAAATACTGCTCTACTGAAAGGATGACACAGCAATTTTGTTTCCTTTTAATATACCCAGTTATGAGGTATTTTTATTCGGTAAACCAATGAGAAAAATATATTTTTTTTTAAAATATAATGTATATACACTGCCTTGTTCAATTTTCTTTTCCTCAAAAAGAAATGCCTACATTTTAGATTTAACAGTGTTCTTAAATTTCAACTAGAGAGCAACAGAAAAGCCATATGCTGTACTAACATCAATACCAAGTATGTAAGCAATCCAGATGATCCTTGTAAAATACTTTCAATACAGGTAGCAGTTTCTCCTGTAAGCAGTAAAATGAGATTATGAGTATCTTCTAAATGTTGTAAACGAAGTTAACCCATTTAAGCAAAAGAACTGTCATTTTTAAATAATGAAAGATGCCATCTTTCTTATATATTAGAGCTCCCAACCTTTTGTTTATACTGTCTGAATATCACATAAGAACACTAACTCTGTGGACACTGAGGTGTATTTGATCCTCTTCTACCTACCAGAGATGAAATTCCCTAGTACCTTAATGTTTAGAGATCTATTTTTGATAACTGAAATCTAATGAGATCATCAATCTCTATAAGATTATAATATTTCCAAGTGAAATATTGTGAGATTTTTTGGAAGAATGCCAAAGCTTCATGAATATTCAAACAAGAGAAGCTTCAGCTGTTAAAAAACTGTCCAGACCATGGACTTGAAACTACCAGTGAAAATAAAACTGATAGTAAATAAAATTTAATTATAGTGGAAAATCTTTCAAGAGAGCAAGATAATGTAAAAATGCTGTGTGCTATGAATTTTGGGGAGTTTTTGTAAATTTGTATTAAATCAGACTTGTTAATGTTCACAAAATGATAAACCTCAAGTATTTATTTAAAACAAAGTTTTCCCCCTCACTTCCTTCAGTTCCTACAGAACCATGCAACCCTGACTTGGAATTCATTTACATACATATTATTTTGATGTTTCCATCAGAAAATAAGATATAGAAAGAGCACTTATTATACACATTCAGTTTGTAAATAATCTTATTCTTTTACTATACATTCAGCTTAATCTTTATAGATTGAGCCAAAAAGTAGAGCTTTCTGGCACATTTTCTTTTGATCATTAAAAAAAGTGGTATGTTTTACTCACAGCCCACAAATGATTTTTCATTCGTCAAGACATATATTAACTGATAAACTCAACCCATGTGGAAAAGTGCATACTGGGAACACCTCTCTTCATATAAGTTTTAATGTTCTGAGAACTTGATGCCGAAGAACATATTTGATTAAACAAAAAAACAAACAAAAACAAAAACATTTTAACACTATTTAGTACAGGGAATTTCTTACCTGAAACTCTGTTTCTGTGCTTCAGATCCACCAATCCAGAATGAATGGGAAATCGAATGGGTTTTCCTTTTCACACTTGTCTGTCAAAAAAGAGCAGCCAATCATCTTCAGCTTGGTGTATCTACTTCTTTTCTTGAACGAAATCCCAATATGCACACCTAATGCTGTTAGAAAGACAAGGAAACCTGTACAGCTAGCAGGATTCCAGTAGTCATTAGATCAGACGAAACAACGGATTGGTGGATCTAAGACAAGAAACTAAATTAAAGACAAGAAATTGCATTGTCCCATAACTGACTCAACCAATCCAGAGCAAACAATTCTGTTTTTTTCACCATCCACATGAACTGAAACAAACAACTAACATAATCCTAATATCTGGGCTGGTACAATAAACAAATCTAGTACTACATTTGAGACTAAAAATATACACGTAACTCTTCAAAACTATCAGCTGGCAGTACAATAGTGGAACTATTATAGCAAATCTGTAGAACATGTCCAGGATTCAAAGAGTTAACTTGAATGTGATCAAAGATTTTCTGAGGGAAGAAACTCTCTGAATTTCAATAGAGATCTGCTATAATTGAAAAAGCCAAGGAGGAAAGATGCTGCTTTTTGGACTCATGGAACTAATTCATATTGTTCTGAAATGGTACAAAGACGTTTAATGCCCATGTGTTATAAAAGAAAGCCTTAAAAAAAAGAAAAGTCTTATTTAAATCAAGATTGGACAGTAGAGAAAACTGGAAGCTACTCGTAAAGGTATACATAATTTACAGTAATTAACATAGTTAATTAGTCCAACTTAGTAGGAGTTATTCTGTACACCATAGTTAAGATGGGACTGGGCTCCTAGCTACTCTCCTGATCATCTGGAAAGTTACAAATGGCCAAATATAGATGCAGGGGATATCATAGGAAGCAGTACAACTATGGTTTTCTTTTTTAACCATTTTGGTATTTTTAAAGGCTGAAATACCAAATCACCTTTCTGTACTTAACACAATAAAACAAGTACTATCCAAAATTCATCTAATTCTGATTTCAGAATGTTAGAGGGGCCATATATTGCTCACACCTGCTATACATAATCAATAATTTGCTAAATTCTAAAGTTAGCACAGGCACAGTCCTTGCCTTCTGTTGTGACTAAAGCAATTAGGAGAAATGAATGTCATAGCAAAATTTCTCATAATCTCAACATTTGGCTCTGAGAGACAGAACAGAAAAAGAATGTACACACAAAAACATACTTTTCATAGATGGATTTTACTATCATTTAAATTATAGAACTATATGGACATTTTGAAAATCTTTCTCCAGTAGAATTTATATGTAACAGAGAAACCAGGTTGCCAGATACTTTCTTCCCATGAAACAGGTCTGTTAGCATTTGTGGAGAACTTTTACTAGGATACAAGACTACATACCATATTTTTTGGAGTATAAGACATTCTGGAGTATAAGACGCACATTAGTTTTTGAGGAGGAAAAGAAGAAAAAAAATATCTGCCTCTCCCTACCAGCATCCTTCGGTATTCATCTGGCTAGCATCCTTGCAGCAAACAGCCTGGTCAGCTTCAGCACATTATCACAGCCCAATTTAGAACGAACAACTGATTGGCGGTTGGATTGGCCTCCCAGAATACCACCAATCAGCTGTTCCAAGGCTGCGGGGATCGCCAGAGCCCATCGCCACCTCCGTGCATCACGTTTTTGGCCTTTGCACGCTCCGTTTTAGACCTGTTCCAGGCTGCGGGGATCGCCACAACACATCGCTGCCGATCGCTGCCTCCGCGTGCCATGTTTTCGGCCGTTGCGTTTTTGCCGCTGTCAATCCCCGCCACCTGGAACTGGCAAAAAATATGACACACGGAAGCCAAAAATGGGGTGTGCGGAGGCTGAAAATATGATGCATGGAGGCAGCGATGTGCTGTGGTGATTCCCACAATCTGGAACATATCTAAAAGGGACGTGCAGAGGCTGAAAATGCGACACACAGAGGCTGAAATTGGCCAAAGGATGGGGGCTGGTGGGTGGATGGGGCAACATTCTGTGTATAAGACACACTGCAATTTTCACCCACTTTTAGGGTGGGGAAAAGCGCGCCTTATACTCTGAAAAGTACGGTAAATACTACTAGTGTCCAGCTCAGATACAGGGCCTGTTCTCAACCAGACTTGGTTTCCTCTCACAGGGAAGCCTATCATTTGTTTTTCAGCAGTCTTGCTCCAGAGCCTAACATTGATTTGGGCTGAGAGGAAGCGATTAGGCCAACATCATCAAGCTGGCTTCCATGCCTAAGGGAGGAACTAGAATCTCTCTGATCTTACTCCAGCCCCTAACGCTTGCTGGTTCTCATAGCAACAGTATAGTAAAACATTGATTTAACAGGTTCTCATTCAGCAAATAAAATCTTCAACCAGACATCTGCCTGAAATAATGTATAAGTCCTTAGTATCCAAAGTAGTCCAGATGATTCATCAAAATCAATGTTAAATTACATTGTATGTATATACAAGTGATGTAAATTGCTGCAAATGATATACTTTCAGATGTAATTGGGATTAACAGACAGCTCCACTCCCTACTAAATGATCCATTAAATCAAGATTTCACCATGCATGTATTGCCTGGGATAGTCAAGGTTAGACAATGTGCTACTGTATAAATATACAAAAGGATGAAGGCTATTGCCTAGCACCTTGTAAGCCGCCCTGAGTCTTCGGAGAAGGGCGGGATATAAATCAAATCAAAAAAAAAACAAAAAAAACTGGACTAGATGACCTCCAAGGTCCCTTCCAACTCTGTCACTGTGACCTATGGTGCTGTCTGGCTAGAGAGGCCTTCAGTCCTGCTCAGTGCCCTGGGCAAGGGCCTGCTTTGGAAGCCCACCCCCACCCCCCGGTCCAGAGGGGAGGGCCTCAGGGCTGCCACCCATCGTGCAGGTTTCCAGGAGCCATTGAAAGAGGGAGGTGAGACGGAGAGAGGGCGGCTGGCCTTCCTGCCTTCTCAGGAAAGGGAGCCTTTCCCACCCTTGGCCACGAGCAGGCTGTTGTTCAAGGGCGTGTGGGCACGCAAGGTCCAAGGGTGTTAACAGGAACACGGTTTTTATGGGCCTGTTTGCCAGATGGGCGCACGGGCACCCAAGGTATCAGGGCGTTGGCTGGATTTCCGCTTCTATGAGTTAGCAAACCGTTGACTCTTAACCAGGTTTTGGGGGAGCCTATAAATAATTGGGCAGGGGAATAAGCCCACTTGACTTCCGCCTGTTGGGGGGGAGGCCAAGGGGCCAGGCGAGGGGAGAGAGCCCTTAGGGACACCCCGGAGGGTCTCACTCTCCGCTGCTTTTTTTGGGCAGAGATCATCCTGGCTACCATCATCGTCTTGGTCAGGGTGACCAACGAGAATTTCACAGCAGAGATGGCTATTCCTGGCTCTCCGGCTTTCCAGAATTTTTCGGCCCAATTTGAGGAACAGGTGAAGAGGGCGGCTGGGGTGAGGGGAAGAGACCCTCCACCAGAGCTCCCCTTGGCCCATCCCAGGAGGGAGGGAGGGGCTCCCCTGTGCCTGGCCATGGGGGGAGGGGGCCGGCTGTCCCCTGAAGCCCTTGGATCTTTTCTGCCTATTGAGCGGACTTCGGGGCAGGCAGAACCTCCTCCAAATCGGACCCCCCCCGGATCTGCCTTTGTAGCGGAATGAAGGGGGGAGGCTGGCAGGCGTCTTCTGAACCTCGGGGCCTTGTTCTCCTTTGGACCCACGGCTGATCCGGCTCCAGGGGGAGGCCTGGACTTCTGCCGCTGTCTCGTAGGGGGAACCCTGGAAGGCCCATGCCTGCTTAGAGCCTCCCCACGCCCGACAGTTCTCGGGTGAAACGGCGCAGTTGGGGTGGGCAACAGCCTCCCTGAGCGTCCTCCGAGAGACTTCCATTACGATGACATCTCGTCACTTCCTGTAACTGCCCCTTGTCTCTCTCTCTCTCTCTCTCTCCCTTTCTCCCCCTCTCTCTTTCCCTCTCCCTCTCTTTCTCTCACTTTCTCTTTCTCTCTCTCTCTCTCTCTTTCCCTCCCCCTCAATCTCTCTCTCTCACACACTTTCTCTCCCTCTCCCTCTCTTTCTCTCTCCCTCTCTCTCTTTCTCTCTTTCTATCCCTCTCACTTTCTCTCCCTCTCCCTCTCTTTCTCTCTCCCTCTCTTTCTCCCTCCCTCTCTGCCTTTCTCTCTCTCTTTCTCCCTCTCCTCTCTCTTTCTCTCTCTCTCTCTCTCTCTCTCTCCGTCTCTCTCTGCAGATGAATATTTTCTATGCCCACATTCCTTGGTACCAGAAAGTCGTCGTGATTCGCCTGAGGTGAGCTCTGTGGGTCCCCCGTTTGGGGGGAGAGAGAGCTGCTGGGTTGCCCACCGCCACTTGTCCTTACACAAAAGCCCCACCCGAGGCAGCAGGCATCCCCCCCCCAGGGGGGTCTGTGGGTGGCCCGACGCCCGCAAGTCCTCGGGACCCAGTGAAGCGGCCCTTACTCCCCTTCTCTTCCCACCAGCAAAGGCAGCATCAACGTGGACCACCAGGTGGTCCTGCAGGTGCCTTTCTCCCAATTCAACACTTCCTACGATGAAGCCATGACCCAAATCCAGACCAAGCTGCACAGCAAGGGGCACGTTTGTTCCTCGGAGGGCAACGGTGAGGGGGCTCAGCCCCACCGCAGCAGCCTTGGGGGCGGAGGGGCTCACTCTGGGCTAGCTGGCCAGCAGGCAGCCCGTTCCTTGGCAAGGGGCCCTGGCCTGGCTCCTGGGGGGGGGGGAAACGCCAGCAAGGACGGGCACATGGTCAAGGGGGGGAGTTTGAGATGGGAGGAAAGGATGAAGGCTGGAAAACCAGGCAGAAAGGGGCGGCAGAGGGACCGCTGGGGCAGGAGAATCAGGAGGAGGAGGGGGCTCTTCTACCCCCCCCAGCTGGCCCCAGTGCAGGTCAGGGGGAGGATCCCCCACTGGGGGGGGAGGGGAGGGAAAGGCGTTCCTGGGGGCTGGTTGAGATGCCTGCATAAAGCCGCCTTTGTGGACGCAGCTTCCTCGGTTCGCTTCTCCTGGACTGGGGCCTGTTTTCCAAGCGCAACCGGAGCTTTTCATAATGCGATAACCGGGTCTCTTTTCAGGGAAGCTGTGTTTCAAGTCGAGCGACTCCAAGGTCATTAAGGTGCCCCTCAGTGCTCAAGGTGAGAGTGGGTGCGTGCGTGTGTGGGGGGAAGAGAGTTAGAGCGTGCCAAGGGGGACCGCTGCTGCACAGGTAACCTTTCTGGGCACGGAGGGAGAAGCAGCCGGAAGTCTCCGTGGGTGAGTGGAGGAAGCAGGCAAGGGCCCAGATGGAGCTGGAGCCCATGCCAGGAGTGGGGGAGCAGCAGCAGAGGCTGGCTGGACTCCTGGGGTCCCAGAAGGCTGCGATGGGGGTTGATCCGGTCCTCTGCTGACTCATCTCCTCTCCTCCTGCCTCTTAGACTTGTCCGAAATCTGCAGGAATGACACCTTGGTCAAGCAAGATCTGCAGCCGTATTACCTGGCCCGAAACGTTAGCAACCAGCTGCAGTGCGTCTCCAACTGCAGCTTTTTCCACCCGGATCCCTTCCGCTGTGACAGGGGAAGCTGTTACATCAAGCCAGACGGGCCAAACTGCTAGTGAGTAGAAGGGGGAGGGGCAGGCCAGAGGCAGGTGGGCCTGGTCTCCTCCGCTCGGACACTAGCCGAACCGATATTCAGAGCCCCTGCCCCTTCCTCTCAAGGGAACAGCAGAGGAGACTCCGGACCCCGCCTGGGCTCGAGAGCGGAAGGGCCTGGGAGGTGGGCTGGTTGTGGGAGGAAGAGCTCTGAGCATCTGGGGTCAAATCAGCCCTGGAGGGCATTCCTTGCAGAGCTCCCCCCAGCCTCTTCCTGACAGGGTGCCTTGGGAGCAAGGCGTAGCCTTCCTCTCGGTCTCATGGCTAGGCGTGCCCCCACCCCTTCCCAGTGCCCCATTCTCATTCGGAGACTGAAAGGCACTGAAGATAGAACTAAAACCTCCCAGTTAGAGAAAGGCTGCCCCGCAGCCCTGGGACTCTGCCCTTCTCTTCCAGCTGCCAGCAGTCGGACGCCTACTGGTACACCGGCCGTCACTGTGATCAGAGCATCAGCAAGGTGGGGGTGGCCGTGGGGGTGGCCCTGGGCCTGGCCGTCCTGCTGCTCCTCATCCTGCTCCTGGCCGCCCTCCTCTGCTGGCAGTGCAGACACCAAAGGAAAGACCACAGGTACGTTGGCGGGGCCTCCCGGGTGATGGTGTCCCTGCCCTCTGGGCTGCTGCCCCGTTGGGTCGTGGCCCTGGCCAGGCCTGGAGGGGCATTTCCTCGTCGGAGCTGGGGAAGCTCTTCTCCGGCCTCCTCCAGCTGCCTGGCGAGCCTTCCACCCAGTGACCGCCCGGTGACAAGGGCCTGGTTTGCGGGTGGCGTGTTTGTTCTGGGCAGGTTCCTCGAGGCAACTGTTTCCACTGGGGCGATTTGCAAACAGCTTAAAACTGCAGTCCAAACAGAAACAGCAAACAATGGAAAGGTCAAGTGGCGGGCGTGAGACTAGCCCAAAGATTCCCCCTGTAAAACAGGGACCTCTTCCTCAGAGAGCCGTCGACCGAGCCCTCGAGGACAGAGTACCTCCAAGTACAGCCTTTTTACAAAGGGACACTCTGCCGAAAAGCAGGCGCCACCCCTCGCACTCAGATTTAATTCAGCTATTTGAAGGGCCCTGATGAAAGCTCCCATGAAGTCCGTTGCGATTTCCTCCCATGGCCTCTTGGCTTGGCCACCGGTTGCAGCAGTCTGGGGTCTTTTTTCATCGTGGCCAGATGGTGCAACTTTACACGTAACTGTCCACGTCTTTATGCCGGGGGTTGCCCTGACGGAAGGGCTGGCACGACAGCACCCAGCACAGCTTGCCAGGGAATGCCACTGGCCTCTACGGACGGCTCCGGAGGTGGCTCACCCAGGGCCAGGTTGGGAGCAGCTGCCCGGGCCTCCCCACACAATCGGGGAGCCGCAGCTCCCAGCCCTGGCACTGCCAAGCATCACGGTGGTCAGGGGAAGGCCTCACCAGGTGGCACCTCTGCCAAGGCAGGCTGTGCTGCGTGGGTCCTGAGTTCAAGTGGTGCAGCCGCAGAGGCAGGGCATGGATTCCCTCCTCTTGTGTCGCTGTAAGGAGGGGGCAGCCCCTCTTTCCCGGGGGAACATCTGCTGGGGGAGCAGGCTCAGTCCGGAGTCCTCCTGCCGGCCAGTCCAGGGTCAAAGCTTGGGCCTCCCTGACCGTCTTGGGCCTCCCTGACCAGTACGCTCCCACAGAGCGGGCCTTCTGAGGGTCCCGTCGGCGAAACAATGCCGGCTGGCGACCCCGAGGGGA
>JANHFK010006750.1:60575-86269 GCA_036250565.1 Sibynophis collaris
GCCAGGATGGTCAGCCCACCAAAGGTAAGCAATGCATGCCGCCCGCTTGCCTTTCACCTTGGGTTGGGGCCCAGGGCTGCAGCATTCCCTGAGGTCCCAGAGATGCCGCACACCTCGACTGGGCCAGGGAATGCGCCATTCAACGGCTTTGGGCTTGCCCCAGAGCTATCACACGACGCGTCTTTACCTTCCGCGGCTGGCTGCCAGGGAAGACATGCCAGGGCTGAGCCGTCGTTGCTGGGCTCCCAACCAGCCTGCATCTCGTCCCCCTTGTTGCGAGATGCCTGCAGCTGCAGCCTCTTTTTTGGTGTGCCTAGAGGTGCTTCTTGCACCAAAAGATGGGGTGGCTGCAGGCTTCTTGCAGTGAAAATTACCGGAGGCGTTCCACTTTTTGAATTCGCCATCGCTGCCCTGTTCCATGCGCCAGCCGCACACAACGCACACCGTTTATTTATTCATTTGTCATTCATCAGCGGCAGCAGGCAATGGCGTGTGCGGCCGGCACATGGAACAGGGAGGCGATGGCGGCAGCGCGTTCAAGAACCTGTAGGGAAAAATTTTGAAATTCACCACAGAGGACAACCATATGCATTTATAATCATTATCGGCACCTTGAATTGAACCCAGAAGCAAACTGGCACATGTAACTGTCCGCATTGCTGTATTTTATACCAGTTACAAGTTCCTGATATTTAGAGTAGCCCCTTATAGAGAGCACATTAATCAATTCAGGTGATCAGGGCATGATAGAACAACCTGTCCATTAAGGACCTGGCCAATTATTGCACAGCTCTAAGTTGTGCAAAGGCCCTCCTAGTCACAACATCCACTGCTCGTGAAGTTGAGCCCAGAATGCATCTACTGTTGAGGGATTTTAGGATAGGGTGTTGGAAAAGAATTTTTTTTCCCAGTTTATAAGTTCTTGCTAACATTTGCCATGCTTTGCATAGATGTACTCTTTTGGCAAACTATAAAGTAGCCAGGTTTCTGAATTCACTGCTTAAAAGTTGGGATTCTCACTTGGCCTCATAATTTATTGCAGTTCTAACTGCTGACAAGCTCCAGATCAAAATAAGTTATTCTTTGATCCCTCTTGGTTGATTTGGTAATGAAGAAGAGTTGTTCCAAAGTATAATTTACCGAATCTGGTATCCCATTTGCAGGGATGTCAGGATGAAATCATTAGAAGTAGTTCTTTTACAAGATCTTTATATCAGTGGTCCATGAGAAAATGTTGGTGGTCCACAGAAAAATTACTTGCATTTTTATATTGCACTAAATATTATCTTTTTAAAAGACTCATATTGGTGGTCTGTGGGATTTAAAATTACAAATTTAGTGGTCTCTGAGTTCCGAAAGGTTGGCGACCCCTGCTTTATACAGCATCTTGGATCTGACCAAGAAATTGGAAAAACAACAAATAATATTTAGGCAGTCGGAGAAGTACCCTGCCATTGCAATGTGATGGGTATTTGGGAAAATTGCATTTGGCTCAATTTTCTTGTATTTTCCAGCATGTTTTATATTGTCCACTCTCTCTCCTCAGAATATGGATTTTTTTCTAGAAAAAGATGCTTGAATTAGAAAACAGGCCCAAATGCTAATTTCCATTCACCCTTCTCCCAGAAACACCTCGGTTGAAGTTAATGATATGGCCTTTCCTTCAAAAAGCACTCAGGAGCCAGCTTGATTGTAGTGGTTAAAGTACCAAGCTAGAAGCTGGGAATCGAATTCTAGTCTTGTTATAGGCACAAGGCCAAATCTCTCAGCCCTAAGAAGGAAGCAGTGGCAAAACCACTTCTAAAAATCCTGAAACTAGTTCAGGCAGTCACCAGGAATCAAAGAAACAGAAAACACTTAATATTCCTTTGGTTTAGAGTATACACAAGCCTTTTGGAGGGGGGGGCAGGTGTCCTCCAAATAGCACTAGTATACACTCTAACTCAAAGCCTATCTTTCCCACTGCTCTTGAACAAATCTCTTTGGATAATGCTAGAATTGCCATCCATGCTGGAAGACAGTATCCAGGTCTATATGATATTTACTTTTAAAATATTGCCTGGATTAAGCGGTAGGGATAACCACTCTTACTATACCCAATATTCCACAGCGAGTGAGGTACTGAGCAGCCGCCTACTCATTTCAAGATAGAGTTGGTAAAAGTTCCTTTCTGATCTAGATCACTGTAAGTGGTGGCCACCAAACCCAAACCTCTGCTCAGTACAGCACCAGATCCAGTCCAATTTTACTCAATGCCAGATCCAGAATGAAATTAAGAGAAACAGACTTCCACTCTCCTGTACTTCAGCACATTACTTTAACACTACATTGATGCAAATGTTTTTAGCATTAAATATAATCAAGGTAGACTATTACGAGTTTCACAGACTATGATACAAGATTTTTCAAGCAGTTTTTAAAGCACTCATAAAGGTTACAATAGTAGTGCCTAAGATGGGGAGTATCCTTGCAAAATTTCAGGTGGATGGGGTTTTGGGTTTTATTTTTTTTGCAATGAAGAAACACAAGTAGTTGATGATGCTTAAAGTGGAAGTATAAGGAATTAATTTATTGGTGCTCCTATTCATAGCGATTGAATGAATTCGTAAATCTGACTACCAGCACTCACAAAACATAGCTAAAAGAGCTCAGATTAGGCAACCCTGAAGTAGAGCACATTTAAATGAACACACTTCAAATCGTGCCACAAAGACTGGCTGTCAATCCCAAAATGCAATGACTGGGAGAACCAATGTTTTAATCACAAGGATCACTGATTTGAGTTATAATCTGTTGAGTCAAGATCCAGAATCAAAATGAAGCAAGCTCCATCCTGTGTTAACAAAAATCTTTTTCATATTTCCTTGCTGCATCTTGCAAATATTTTAGTCAGATAAACATCTGTGTATTAAATTACTTTATACAAGAATTGTAAACTGCTCAATGATTGAAGCAGTTAAGTAAACGTGTAAATATTCCAACTCTTGGCCAATGGTTTATGGCTTAGCAAGGTCAGAGGATAAAAAATATTAAAATACAACAAAATCAATGCAATAGCTCTATAACTAGCAGGATTATCTTCAGTGTTTAAAAGACAAAACTGAAGTATCTTTTTATCTGCCTGATGTAAGCATGAAAGAACAAGCAATACAGTAGCTATCAGCCAACTCTGGAAATCTCATGAATGCTATTAACAGCTACTACTCAGTTCTGATTCCTTGTATTTTCCCCCATTGACTTTTCCAGTTCAGGCTTCTACACTGGAGGCTCCAATTTTTAATATGGCTACACTGTTCAAGAATGATTCGGAAGTGCTTTGGATTATGCACAAAGCAGGGTCCCTCTCTTAACACAAGAGCCCATTTCATTTCAGACTTCTAATTTAACCTGATTGAAGCCAGCAGCTACTATTAAGGCAGGTATTTTTTGAGTAGCAAAAGTTGTGAAACAGAATTTACATGAAATCCAAAGATATTTCTTCCAATAATTTTCAAAGCTCACATAGTCTTATTTCCTACCATTTTGGAGGGTATTTCCTATCCAGTTTTCCCAATACTTGGTATGCAGGTACCTTCCCCACCAAACAATGTTGCTAACACTTTTTGTCCACAAGCAGATATGAAGGTGGGGAATTTAAAAATGCTGTTAACAGCTGTGGATATGATATAGCTTCCTAACTGTAAATATAAATAGTGCAAATTCTTAACCATGCAGGAATGCTCTGACGGAGGGAGTTGAAAAGGATAACATTGTATTATAATCTTCAGGCTTTTGCATAAACACTACCATAATTCCTTTTCTAACAAGCGATTAGAAATATGTTAACCCTCAGCAAGAAACCATAGCAATGATGGAAAATCATATTGCTGTAGGTCTTATACTTTTAGTTCTCAAAAAGATTTGTGCTATTACATAGTAACTTTAAGACACTTGTGGCACATTAAAAATGGTTATTAGGTTTGGAAGATTAAACAATGTACTCCTGAGATGAAGTCTTTATGCTATCTGAGCTATATTGCCAAAAATATAATGGTGATTTTAAAGCACCTCCTCTATTTATCCATGTCAGTGTTTAGGATAAGGTGCTAACTGCATGTTGGAAAACAGTAAGTATTCTATTCAAAATCAAAGCAATTTGATGAGCAGCAGGTAATGCTGCAACCCTTCCCAAGTAAAATAAAGTCAAGGATCCAGTATATATTCTTAAATATGGTTTAATACTCTTCTCCATTTCTGTACATCACAACACCAAGATATCACTGCTTGGGAGCTCTCTGAAGAGGCTACGTAGTATGCAAAAGGCTAGGATTCTCATCCTTTTAATGTGTTTGTGTTAAGTGTAATACATATCAGTATATATTGATATATACATCAATATATAATGCAATATATACCACCAGAGATCACACATTGATTAAAGAGATACAAAATTTTGGCATCATTTCCAAACTTAAATAGTAAAAATAAAACTACCCAAAAAAAAAAAAAAAAAAGGAGCTGCATACCCTAAATGTGAAACAAGCAGTATATTCAAAACTGTAAATTTACACCCAATTTTTCTGCTCTTGTCATGTCATAGCAGACCCATTTACAATGGCAAAATCAAAGTATGCTGCTTTGAAGAGCTTAAGGATGCTTGTGATCACAATTTCGGCAAATCAGTCTGAATATTCATAATCATAAAGAGCTTCCCTAAGAGATTCCACCCAATGTGAAAACTTCCTGTGGGCAAACACATGCATTGCCTGCTTGCCAAGTTATAAAAAGATACAAATTCTATTGCTCACATTGACAGAAAGTCATTTTGGACCTTTTTAAGTATATACTGTGATGAGAAGGCTTAGTTAAGACAACTCTCCCTTCAATTCAAGTGAGGCAGGATTTGGAACGATATACAATGTTCGCAGGTTGGGAGTCTTTGACCAACACAAGAAAGATAAGGAAAATGAGAACAGAGCCAGGCATTAAAAAAAAATTTAGAGTACCTTTCGAAAATCAGCCAGTCCTAAAGGAATGCAGGAAAGTGAGCTAACTGCCTTGCATGAACTATGCCATAGTGTTGAATGTGAATCTTTGGTGCCTAACTTCTTTAAAAAAAAGTTTCTACAGAAGCTCCATAGCCACCAGTTCCAAGGCTTATGTCGGTCACATTTTGCTAGATAATTGCATTTTAAAGCAGTTTGTGAATGTTGGCTGTTGATTCACCAAGGCAGCTTATGCAGTCCCAAAGCAAAACATAAAAAAAAAATCTAGTAAAGTACAGAACCAAGCGTAAGCAGTATTAGCTTGCTTGTGGAAACTGTTTATTGACTGACAAAAGGGAAAAGTGAAGGCCACACAACTCATAATCCCGGTTAAGCCTGCTGAGACCCTGGCACTTCAATTTTCTTTAATGAAACACACTTCCTGATTTATACAAACAGTGTTTTTGCAGTCTAAGAATGAAATAGGTGGACCTCCCAATTTTAAAGTCACACCTTTCAAAGCTGGCACAGCAGAGTTTAATTCCTTTTACTTCCACCACTGTAGACTGGGAACAATAGGAACAAGGTCTCCCTAAGATGGTTCTTCTGCAGTCTAAGCCAAGAACGCCATGTAAATGGGTCGTATCACTGCAAAAAGCAGCAATAAATTTCTTCCTATCAAAGTAAGAAACAAACCAGTATAATTACTTTGTTTCAAATGAAGGTTGAGAGCAGTTAATGTAGCTGAAGGTTAAAAAAATCATTTTCATAAAATACAAGAGCAACCAATTTCACCATTAAGTAAAAGTAAAAACTGGGATTTTTTTTTTAATTAGTCCAAATGGCATTATAGAAATCTAGTAGAGTGCTGCTGTACTGACACTATGACAAATCAGTAGGGTTTGCTTTCTTTCTCTTTCTTTTTTTGAAACCAGATGTTCTGGATAAAGTTCTGGAAATACTCCAATTCTAAGGCAGGGATCTGTTTTGTTTTCCATCATGAGTTTTCTCTCCTTGGGTTGGATGCTGGAGGGGTGAGGCACATTTGCCAGACCCAGGCCGACTACCTAGTAGTCATCAAGGTCAAAAAATTCATCATCTCCTCCTTGGTATTCCATTCCCTGGAAGTCCACTCGGTACCGCAAGATACCTTTGGAAATAAATGTTAAAGGCAAGATATTACAAATGCTTCCTATTTATGAAGAACATTCAGCACAAAACCTGCTTTCTGATACCAAAGTACTGAACTAGACTATATTTCCTTCCCTCTAGTGTTGAACATTTTTATTCATATTAGAACAGTTTTAAAACTTATATACAAAATCTCAATTTAAATTGTTACCTTCAAACTAATTTGCCACTAAGAATTCATGTTACAGCAGTGCCACTAATTTGACCTCTAAAAATGTGTTGATTTGCAGCACATGATAACACTTCATTTCAGTTTTAACCAAATTTCTCATTCACTTCTATGTCAATTATATTTTTAAAAATTCAACAACAGTATCTGTGCAAACGTTACTACATCTGGGAAAACTGCTGAAATAAGCAGTTCACTATGATGGGATGGAGCAGACAAAGAATGTATAAGTTAACACAGGAAAGCAAGAAATCAAAGGGCAAACTACTTTTGGATTAAAGCGTAAGTCTAAAGTGACTGGTATCTGGGTCGCAGTCTGAATAGCATATATGTGTCCAAAAAAGTAGAATAGATAACAATTGTCATAAAAGTAGCAAATGATTGAAACCATTCTTAAATTCTTACATGCTATCTTGCTGTAAACAAATAGTGTGCCAACTAATGTGCTGTGAAATGATCTCCTATGTTAAATACTATTTCCTGGAGATATCCACACACATTTTCAGATCTCTCTTTACATAAGATAAGGAAACATTTGCATTTTTCTTCAATCCACCAACTATTTCTAGCCATCATCCCAAATTCAGAGAACATCTGGCATCTACAGTGCATGATGGAAGAAGGAAGGACAGCATTGTCATAATCAGTAAGAGCAGGCAATCATCACCCTGGTTAAAGCGGCAGCGTTATGCTAAATCAAAACAGTCTAATTCATATATATATATAAAGGTAAGCTTACAAACCACAATGTTGCTTTCGTATCAGAATACACATGCATTCAGCACAATGATGTCTCATCTAATGCCAACCATCTTTCTCACCAGGTTTTTTTTTAATACAGGTAGTTCTCAACTTTTTTAGTGATTGTTTGAAGTTACAACAGCACTGAAAAAAATGCCCTGTGACCCTTTTTCGTACTTGTGACCATTGCAGCAACCCCATGGTCACGTGATCAAAATTGAGATGCTTGGCAACTGACAGTTGGTGTCCCAGGGTCATGTGACCACCTTTGTCAAGCAAAGTCAATGGGGAAACAAGACTCAACAACTGTATTACCAACTTAACTGCAGTGATTAACAACTGTCACAAGAAAGGTCATATAAATGGGGCAAAACTCACTTGGCAACAGAAATTTTGGGTTCAATTGTGATCATAAGTCAAGGACTAACTATATACTGTTAATGTATTTCACTCAATCTCTTTACCAGATTGATCAGTATACCTTAATATCAACCGAAGATGCTTTCTTTAATGAGAAAGGCAGCATTTACATCTTATCTATTCCAGCACTCGGTGATAACTAGTCTTACTGCAGTAAGTTCAATAAATGTACTTCCAAGCAACAATTGTCAAGGAAGCCTGCCAGTTATCAGATATACAGGAAGCCTAAATTATCTGACAAAATTATTGGGATAATTATGGAACTATTATAATAATATATTCTCCATGTGGTAATTTGCTTTAAATTCTTACTGCATTGTTTACACTAGGCATATTCATATTATCATCTTTAATCACTACATAAATCAAGACTCGATCTCGAAAAAGCTGTGGGTCATATAACACCAGTTTTTCTTCCCCTTTTGGACAAGCATATTTGTGAGCAGCAATCCTCCAAGAGATTAAAGCATGTCAATACAACTTGCAAACAATCAGAAGTCTACATAAAGCATCCCTTGAAAATAAATTTCAAGATTCATTATGTTGTATATTTATATATTGTAACCATCTGCCAAATGAAGAAATATTGATAGAACTGTAAATTCTATCAATGTAAAATACAATTTATGCCAAAAATAGGAGAGGACTAGTGGTCTGGGAGAGTGCTGCAAATAGTATTTGGCACAAATGCCAAAATAAACAATCATTTGTTGAAATAATTAATATTTCACAGGATTTTAGCATTCTCCATTGAAATTGTGTGAGATTTTGACAATCTTGCTAATTTGGACACAACAATGAAGGGCACATAGTAATCATGAACTCTATTGTTTTCATTTTCCATTTACCTCCAATCCCTCCAAATCCTTTCACAAACTGGGATCCTTCCTGCGACTTGTCTGTCACAATTTCCAACGTGGCCCCAAATTTCTTGTAGTTGTTTGCAAACCACTCAAGCAGAGGCATGCTTTCTATGAGTTCATGCTCCTGTCCTGTCTAAAAGAGATGACATTTGAAGTATACCTATTAGCAATGTTGTTTCAAATCAGTAGGCAAGGTACAATCAGTATTTATGTCATTAAGACGCAGAACATTGTGTTGCCAAAATAAAGAAGCATGCAATAGAAAATATCCAAAATAATGCCTTTCATTCATTTTCTGTAGTGTATAAACCTAGCATCATCACACCAAAATGAATTGTTAGAAAGTGTATGTCAATTATCTCATTATATAAAAGTGTTGGCGAACCTTTTCAGCACCGAGTGCCGAAACAGGAGCGTGCATATGCAGAGGAGCACCAGAAATCAGAAGAGCAGCTCCCTGGCGTGCATGTCAAGAAGCTGAGATTTCTTTTTCCAGCATGTGCATGTGCATCGATCACCTGGTCTTCTGGTTTCCGGTGTGCATGCACACGTGAAGACCAGCTGGCTGGCCCGCATCAGAAACCGGAAGCTCAGTTTCCCGGCCTACACATTGGGGAGCTGCTTTTCCGGTTTCTGGCGTTCCCGCATGTGCGAAGACCAGCTGGCCAGTGTACATGTGCACGCCAGCACCCGGAAAAGCAACAGATGACAGCTGGCATGCCCAGAGAGATGGCTCTGCGTGCCATAGGTTCGCCATCAGAGTTATATGAATATCTCCATATTGGAGCCTCATTCTGGATATCACTTATCCCCTTTAGAATCCTAGTTTGAAACAATAGGATTTAAAAACTATCACATTTACAGAATTATCTGCTTGCCAATTCCACTGTGCCCTATTATTGTCAAAGGAGAGAGACCAAAAGAACAAAAAAGGCTATTTTGCTGATTATTGGGAACCCAGAGCAACTCTCTTCTCTCAAAGTCTCCATTATTTTGGTAAACGTTTTAAATAATTCTAGATGTATGACTGTTTTTTGCCAACCCCTTGTTTGTAGACAACACAGCAGACTTCATAGGCTTTATTATAAAAACTTTCTCGTTTTTCTCCTGGGATTCTGTAAAACCCTTAAATCCAGCAGCATCTACTAAAAGTGATGTCAAAAAATAGGGTTTCATAAAAGATAGTAACAGAGACTCAATAATTCTTAAAGGCACAGAACAGAAATAAAGCTGTTACAGCCATTGATCTGGTTTTCTTCTGATGGCAATTAATTTCTAAAATAATTTATTCCAACGGCATTGCTTCATGTCCTTGCTCTTGCCTACTAAGGCAAGGAGGAGCACAGACCACTGCTTCATACCACATGACAGCATGACTATTACAAACACTGTGCTTGGGCAGGAGTGCTTTCAGTCCATTCCTGAAGGCTGGATTGAAGAAAGACAGGCAATTATTTTTATTCATTTACTTAATTTCCATAGCCACCATCTCAATGATGCTAGGCGGCTTATTAATACAATTAATTTGAGTATCTAGGATTGGTATTGCCTATACTGCTGAATTGTAAACACAATTCTTTACTACATTAATTTCCATTCCAGCACAAACTCAAAGAGAATACAATTATATGAACTATCCCGTACTGGGATGTCTCCACTGAAATGATGATCATCAAAATGCCTCAGGTGGGGGAAAAAATAAACCCCAGCTTTTGATAAATACCTCTTTATCTGTGAAGTGTGATTTATCTTTTTCTTGTTCTGGTGTCAAATAAAGAATCTTCTCTTCTGCAGGAGGGGGAAAAAGCATAATATGCATTAATAGCACAATTTCCTAAAGTTAAATCAGATTATCCAATTAGCATTACACTAAATATTACCAATACAGATTAAAGAATCTATTCATTTTGGAGTCCTTTACCACATCTCACACTCTTCTTTGACATAAAAAACATACTAAAATGTTGTTTGTTAAGTAAGAAAAAAAATGCAAGAGAAAATTACTAGTTATATGGACACTGGCTATCCTCTTGAAGAAAGAAAGCATTCAGCTTTGCTTTCACCATTTAAGAGAAACCAACATATTTGTAAACAATGCCCAATACAAAAGACAGTGATATCCTTTTATTTTTTTAGAAGGAAAAGCAGAACATCACTACTGACTAAATTGGATCGCAAACTCCAAGAGTTTTTTCCCCTAGCATATTCAAGTAGAAACTGCAATCCAATAGATGAGTATGAAATATTATAAAAGATTGTTATGAACATGTGGTGGGATGTCACATATGATGACTGGTACACGGCATAAGCATGAGGAACAGCACTAAAATAAAAAAGCAGACAAACGGAAACTACTGGATGACCATGGAGGAGTCTCACAATAGAAAACATGAAAGAACAGAGTAATTTCTTCCAGAACTTTCATCTTGGTACCACATATAATGTTTGTTACTGGAAAACAGTCTTTTCCTTTCTAGATCTAATATGGATGAAGGCAAATATTAATTGTCCTGTTTTTCTGTCCTATGCACTCATATAACAGATGCATTTGCATGAGAAGACTGAAGCCACAACTATTAGAATAACTGTAGTTATTTCAAGCAGATAAGTTCTGATCATAATCATATAATCAGAGCCACCTGCATAGATAATATCCAATGAGTACACATACAAGTAGTTCTTGATTTACAACCATCAGTTTAGGGACCGTTCAAGGTTACAACAGCACTGAAAAGTGACTTATGATTGTCCTTCACACTTGCAACTGTTTTAGATGACATGATCAAAATTTGAATGCTTGGCAACTGTGATCCCTTTTATGACCTTCTGACAAGCAGTCAATGGGGAAGCCAGATTCACTTAACAACTATGTTACTAAATTATAACAACTGCACTGTAGTGATTCTTTTTACTGTCGCAAAGAAAAGTCATAAAAAGGGGCAAAACTCACTTAGCAACTGCTTAGCAACAGAAATTTGAAGTTGAATTATGGTTGTAAATCGAGGACTACCCATACAAGTAAATTCAAATACAAGCATTTCTTAAGAATATTTAAGCATGTTTGTTACCACTTTACCTAAAGGATTTTAGATATATGAATCTATTACCTTTAATATTATTTTATGTACATTTACAAGCTTATTGAGACACTGGTATTTAGGTATGTAAAACTAACGTCACAAGAATTCTTTCTGTCAGAATCTATGGATTTCCATTAATGAAAGCAGCAAGAATGCAAACATTTACAGTGACCTATACAAATAATAATTCCTGAAATCCTAAGAGCAAAGCGATAGGTATCACATACCTTCCGTGCCTTGGCAATGAAGTACATATCTCATTATATCCAGGTTCTCATAAACTATCAGGATTTCTACTGCTCCCATTTCTAAGGCTTTTAGAGTATCTTCAACCCCAAAACAATATTTTCCTGTGTCCTGACTGATTTCATCAAAGTATCGGCCTACATTTAGTACAAACCAGAGAGAGATGTTATAAAATACCATTATTTTAACTCCGTGCACAAAAACAAATTAATTTGGCCAAGAAGGGTACATTACTGTGAAAGATAGTAACAAATTATGTATAGGAAATAATGGCAAATATGTTTAGGAAGACAACAATTAATCAGATGAAAAAAATGAGGCTAGATGACTATAGGACCAAATACTTTTTAATATTTCTTCTTTTGGGTAGGTGGGGATGATTATGGGCAACTACAGGGTTTTCTTTTATATTTCAGTTCAGGTTCAGACAGCACTGGTCACTGTTATAAATGATTTGGATTGAAGCAATTCACTCTTCCGGTGATCTTTGATAGCACTAACCGTAAAAACCTTCTGGAAACTTTCTAAAAGGATTGGGGACTAGAGGCTATGTTCTACACGGTTGTAGGGAAGAGAAGTAAGGAAGATTTAGGTCCATAAGAACTGCTGAGGTTGCTCCTTGCTTTTTACATGTACATGAGGTCACTGGGTAAGGTCATCCATCTATTTGGAGCAGGGGTGGGCAATTAATTTCCCAAAGGGCCACATGGGACTGGGACTGTAGTAAAGGGTTGAACCAATACGGCTGTCAAGTTACTTAGGCATGCATACACACACACATAAATTGGGGAAAAAAATAAAAGCAATGCAGTTGTATTGTGTATGCATGGCATACACTTATTTATATTTGATTTCTAATTCTGGAATCACCTCACATGGGCCAAATAGGGACAGCTAAAGAGCTGGATATGGCCCAGGGGCCGTCTGGTTTGGAGTATGCTGACAATACCGAACAGTGGCTTACCACTAGGGTTAAACAAGATGTGGTAAATAAGAGCTACGGATTGATGGACAGATAGAAATAGTGGCCAGGAAAGGCCCTAACTCTGATTGTTATGCCTGTTATGAACTTTTCTGCAGAAGGAAGACATATTAATACTAACTTATCACTACTTGTCTTTACCACTGCCTTATGCTCTATATAGAACTGCCCATAAAGCGCACTCAGAAAGCATAATTACTCCAGATTGCGGTGATCTGGTTTGTATTGGCATTCATCCCCAATAGCATATTACATCTTTGTTCCAGGCACTATTGCAGCTTCCTATCTGCTTCTGAGTACAATTAAAATGCTGGTTGCCATCCATAACATTCTATGTCTTGGCAATAAGACTATTCAATGGGATTTCATCCACCTCATTTTGAGAAAATAGGTGCCACTTTTCAGTATTAGTATCTACTCTTGAATAGCCTTCCCTCAAAAATCAGATGTGTTCTACTGTTTTTAACTATTGAAAATTGAGTTATTCCACAGGATTATGGTAAGTAGGAAGCCCCTTTGCTTTGATGTTTTGAATTTTATTTTAATTGTACTACAGTTGTTTTATTATATATGCTTCATTACTTTTTACTGTCTCATAATTGCAGCAGGTATAAATTTGGTAAAACACACAGCTGTTTGAACAAAAGGTTCTGATACATGATTTGAAAAACCCAGACGGGGAAACAAACTTTTACTTTGTGACCAGCACAGAGGTTTCTCTTTGCATATTATACCCTGTTTCCCCCAAAATAAGACATCCCCTGATAATAAGCCACATTGGGCTTTTGAGTGCATGGCAATAAGGCCAAGCACTTATTTCAGGGTTAATATATATATATATATAAGACAGGGTCTTATTTTCAGGGAAACACGGTAGTATTCTCAGTAACAAGTTATAGAGCCACCACTCATACAGTCATCAACATGGAAGCAATAGCATTTTTGTCTGGTAAGCTCAAGGAGTATGAAGCACGAACACAAAAAACCAATATGCATATACAACAGATAATTAAATTTGATCAAATATGACATTGTGTTAAAAATATTTTTAATTCAGAATTTTTATATCTGTAACACCAAAAAGTTGGGTGGAAAGCTGTTATCACTATACCTTAAGGACAAGATAATTCCTATAGAAATTAACTGATAATAATAGGGATACTGTATCTTTTTTTTCTTTTTCTTGCATAATTTAAGTGACAATTTTTGTATATTTGACAATATGTTTATGTTGCATGCAACAATGAATAAATGGATGTGTATTTCTTCATACCTATTAGCTTCTTTTCTTGAATGAATTTCACATTAGACAAGACCTCAGTGGACAATTCAATTGCTTGATTGAATCCATTTTCACCACCATATGAGATGTCAACTAGCTTTAATACTTTGGATTGCAACCTCTGCAAAAACAGAGGTCTAATATTAGAAAAGTCAGAAATGAACAATTAAAAAACTAAAAGTATTACCCAACAAATAATAAAATAAAATAATAAAATAAAATAAAATAATCAGTATTAACTTTTTAAAAAATTCCAACCACAAACCATTTCATAGTTGTATCATGCAATGCTTAAATGTAAAGCTTTATTGTGCAAAAGATGTGCAGCATTTCATGAACAACTACCGTATTTTTCGGAGTATAAGACGCACCTTCCCCCCCCAGAGGCTCAAAATTTGGGTGCGTCTTATACTCCAAAGGTAGCTCGACCCACCCACTGCCCCCCACCCTTCGGATGTTTTCAGGCCCCACATGTTGCATTTTTGGGTGGTTCCAGAAAAGGGGGGGGGGGTTGGCGGCATCCTCACTTCCACTCGAATTCCCTGGCTGCTTGCAGAATCAGGCTGCGACCGAGGCAGCAAAAGCGCAGGGGGCTTGCTGGGAAGCCCGGCACCGTGCTTACGTTGATGGCAGCATCCAGAAGGACTGAAGTGCTGCGTCTATCAGGGCTTGCTGCGAGGAAGCCAGGCTTTCAATGCCTATGGCTATAGGTAGGGAGACGGGGGCATTTCGAGAGCGGAGCCTTCAGTGCGAAGTCCCTCTTCTGCCCCCATGAAAATAATACCCCACCCCCTCCAGTTAAATGTGTGCAGGGTGATATGGTTTATTTTAAATAGATAAAAAGATCTGTGCTGCTTGTTATTAAAATTCGAGTTGAAGTGAGGACACCACTGATCCTGATGCCTGTAGGCAGAGGCAAAATTCTTTTTTCTTGTTTTGTTTCCCCCCAAATTAAGGTGCGTCTTATAGTCCGGTGCAAGACATTGCACTTATCATCTTTTAGTGATTTTATTATAATTCTCTTTTGTCATGAGCCCCTCAGAGTTGTTACTATTATTAAAAATGATAAACCCTGTGAGACACTATAACCTTGATGTGATTGTGGCGTTTATGTGCTCTGAAGATGATAAGAGCTATGCCAGATATTAATAATAACATATTGACAACTTACATTCTGCAAATGATAACTTTAACATCATCAAACATTTGCCTATATTAGCTTCTTGGGAAGGACTTGATAGGTAGGTGAAAATGCGAAATGCAATCTAAACATCTGGCTGACTACGCAGAAAAACATAACAATTCCAACGGGCAAGATTTTAAAATCTGTAAGCTCTTTCCCTTTAGTATTCTCAATATTATTGGTTATCTATTTTATAAATATAGCTCCAAGATCCACATATTTCAGTTGCTATTAACAGCTTACTATTGAAAATAGCAATTGAAATAGTAAGCCATGCAGCTATCAATAAGATAATACATTTATAACTGCTAATAAAATTAACAACCATCAATAAATTACTTCTACTTACTTGATCAAACATATCTGATTGACTTAATTCAGTTTTGAAATCAGCTGACCCTGCTAACACAAGACCAGCCACGTTCACCTTGTCACCAGAAATAAACAGCTGCACAGCAGTTTCTGCTACTTTCCTTACATAGTTGTGACGTTTTTCCATTCTCAAACGAGCAAAACGCAAGGCAGATTGGCCTCCTCTCCCTTTGAAAGGCAAGAGATATAAATATATAACATTCGCTCAGGTATCTTTCACCATTCAAATTGGAACATCCTTGATTGGTCTGGTCAGGGTTTTATGACTCTCATGACAAACTTGGGTCTATCTCAAATGTCACCTGCCCATGGCATGTAGAAAGTCATGCAATATGTTAGCAAAAGTTCAATGCCAACCTTACGTTGTGGCAGTGATGGAATACCACCCCAAAACAAATTTTCTCTCTCACTGTGTCCTATCAATGTCACTCAGCATAACTTTCTTTTGTGATTCGGGAACTTTTAGGATTTGGCCAAGCTAGAAATCATTCAGAACCCTGTAGTCTTTTCTGTAGCTCTTTACTAGAC
This sequence comes from Sibynophis collaris, assembly GCA_036250565.1. Classification (NCBI taxonomy): domain Eukaryota; kingdom Metazoa; phylum Chordata; class Lepidosauria; order Squamata; family Sibynophiidae; genus Sibynophis; species Sibynophis collaris. The sequence goes on from JANHFK010006750.1 coordinate 76,597, forward strand.
TTTGTACTAAATCAAACAGGCAATAATGTAAGAATCTACATGTTCAATAGTTCAATCTACAGAAATTAAAAAATTATCTGGTCAAGATTTTGGGTGGGGGGGGTGTGTGCTTCACCTTTTAAGGTCTGGTGATGTAAATAAGATGCCTGGTAGTGTCAAACAACTGTATATAGTAATTACTAACTTCTTTTTCCTCACAGATTATTTTATTTAATGTTCAGATGGATTTAGGAGATTTATAAATTCCTCCACATGAATAGAAGTGACACCAGCTTTATAAAAGGAGGTTGCAATGAGGCCTGTCCTGGAAAAATTGATTCAGAAAATTTAAGTAATTATAGGCCAGTGAATAAAATTTCTTCCTGGACAAGATGCTTAAGTACACGATGACTGATCACAGCCAAATATCCTATGAAACAGATTTTCTAGATCCACTTCAATGGGTTTAAGTTTGTTTTGGTGGCAAAATAGTTATAACAGTCCTGTTGGATTTATATTTGCTGGGACAGTACAAACTCTTGATGAATTTTAATACCACAAACCTTGCTGATTAACATCTATCTAAAAATACCAAGACAGTGCCATCAAAACAAGTCAGAAGTACTGTTAGTGGCTAATTTATTTGCCAAGTGAGGGGAAATAAATCTATTCTTCATGTGGTTATATCCTCTAAAGGATCAAGTTCTTGGCTAGGTAGGGGGTTTCTGAATCCATCTTTTACATTAAAGGCTCAAGTAGCACAAAGCATTTTTCATGAGGTCAGGCTAGTGTACCAGTTCACCTCTTAGTTTTCTACATTATACGATGCACTAGCAACTTCACACTTAGATTATTGTAATGAAAAGTAGGGTAGCCCTTGGACAGTTCAATTAGTGCAAAATAGTGTAGCAGTTTGTGGTCTCTATTCAAAGTAGTCATTTAAGGTCAACTCAGAAGTGGCAAGCAGCAACCCAGCAGTGGGGGTTTTCAATGTTGGAATGCCCTCAGTGAAGTATCTTTGGGGTTTGTCCCTATGGTTAAAATACCTGTGTTTTGTTTTATATTGTGTATTTTTGTATTGTTTTTATAAAATATCTTAATGTATCAAATTTAGTTAATATTGTTTAAAATGCAATTTTAACTGTAATCCACTTAGATTAATTTTAACTAGTACAGAAATACTTGATAGCAAATTTGGAACATCTATTTCCATACATGTAGTTTCTGTTCTGTACTAAGTTCATATGTAAAAACAAAATAAAAATCTCTCATATCTAATGTTTATACATCTGTTTTAATGAATGATTCAGATGCAATTGGAGTATTGTCTGGAGCCATTTCATGAAACTAAGCGTACTCAGTGATTACTTTGTCAACTGCACAGAATATCAATTGATTTTAATTTGATCTCTGTCTTAACTTTAGCCTCCAGATTACTGTACTGGAATTACCTAAACATATTGTGAAAAACAAACTATTCAGGATACAGCCTCTCAGATATCACTGAACTTGCTTTCAACTCTTACTCCCCCAAAATTATTCTTTTTAAAAACACATCAATCTTTCTTATTTTTAATACAATACCGTGCTTCTTTGGAAGATCCACTGTGAATTTGTGCAGAACCTCTCTGGTGTTTCCTTGAAGCGTTCCAAAAAGTGCACCACTACCATCTATTACAATGAAACCGAATTTGCTATCATCTGACAATAGTGCTGTAAGAGCCTAAAAGTCAACATGACAGAAATTGAGTTTGAACAAGCTGATGTACAACAAATCAAACAAGAGAGATATTCTCCTGAAGAAATGTTTTTATCATTTTTATAAACTTACTTTTGGAGTATACTTTTATGCTCATAATTACTCCAAGCTCTTTAAACTAACAAATTAGATTCATTTGAGCAGTTTAAACTACCATCATTGTATGCTTTTGCACTTAAATAAAAATGTTCAAATACAATTCATACATCATTTTGTGAACAAGAAAGAGATACTCCAAGATGGATATAGCTCAAATGATTTGAGCTGTCTAATACTATAGCTTTAATAGTATCAATAAAATGCCAATCTTAGAATGCCAAAATGGGTACATAAAGCAACACACTCAATTGAACTTGTGCACTGTATAATTTTTGGCTCACATTGTTTACCAAGATAAAAGCCGTTAGTGATTTCTACCAGGCTCAGTAATAAATGTGTGCAAGCGTCACATAATCACCTGATATACAAAATGAAGATAACATGCTGCAAGGCTAAGATTAGCTGTGGTGGCGAAGTGGTTAGAATGCAATATTGCAGACTAATTCTGCTGACTGCCAGCATTTCGATCCTGATCTGCTCAAGGTTGACTCAGCCTTCCATCCTTCTGAGGTCAGTAAAATGAGGACCGAGATTGTTGGGGGCTATAGGCTGACTTTGTGAACCACGTAGAGCACTGTGAAGTGGTATATAAGTCTAAGTGCTATTACTATTAGCAAATCCACAATCTGACTTCTAAATTTCACTAAGACAGTCCATTTAAATCACTTGGGTGATATGTGATTATGTAATGCTTTGCAAAATAAAATGCAGTGCAATTCAGTTCTCAGATTATATTTATGTTCACATGTTCTAAATTTTTCTTTTGTCTCCCATTTCCTTGAAAAATGCAATTGTCAACACATTTTCATCTGGAAGTTGTGGAAATGATGTTCAGGAAAATGGTCATGTTCTCATACATGACTAGACTGCCCAATGCTCAGTAGTAGATTGTATAGTTCACTTTAGAGAAAATAAAAAGTGAACTTACCTCTGTATGAAATTTATTATCACACAAATACAATGATGTATTTATTGGTTTGAAAGGTTCAAAATCAATGTTCACTTTCTTCTCTTTTCCTTCTTCTGTCACAATTGTTCCACAGTAAACAACCAGACCATTCGGAGGTACTGTAAAAAAATGATATAATCTTAAGTACTGCTGAAGCTTGAATCATTTTATCTATAATGGAATTAATAGGATATTTTACCTTTGTTATATAGTTTTAGCCGTTGCTGTACAGAAGTAATGGCGCCAAGGACTGAAAGACGATTCACTCGAGATTTAATATTTGATGCTGTGCCAAACTCATCAGCTAACATTTTTGCCACTCGGGAAATCTGGTCTTTGGGGGGAATGATCAAGGATATCATGCTGGTGCCATTGCTAAAATAAACAAAGGAACAAGAATAAAGATCTAAACGAGCAACCTAAATATTTAAGGCATAAGATTTCAATACTAAATGTGGCCGAGATGGGCAGCCATATAAATTACTGCAAGGGTACAATGGTTTCTGCCCATAACAACATTTGACATGATACTGCAATTCATTTTGGCATACTTAATGCAGTTAAAGAAATAAAGATTTCACATCCTTTAAAATTTGTTCTTAAGTACTGTGGAAACATCTCTCTCCCTATTCTTTTTTTAATATATTCTATTTAACAAATGTCCAGTTTTCCCATCTATCTGAATAACACTTAAAGGCAATTAACAAATTACTCATCTTCATACTAGAATTTTTCAATTGTAAGGGATATGTGTATATATATGTATGTGTGAAAACACACACACACACACACAGAGTGTTTGGATCATCAGCTAGTCATTCAATCCTCCACCAATGCACTATGCAAATATTTTAAAAAAAAATTTTAAATTCCCTGTACCAGTGTTTAGCATTTAGCTGTCAGGGGATCAAATATGAGCGGTATCTCTTTATTTAATCTAATTCTCTCTACAGAAAACAGTAAAGGTAAAATTAGTGTGGCAAAAACATGCTTTAATGGAAATTCGCTAGCAGTTCCCTCTCTATCTTCTCAAAATGGTCAGAAACCTTCTACAACCAGTGAAAATGTTTGTCATATTGACCTTGCCAATGTCATCTTGCAGCACTCAGCTACCTATAGGTAGTAATAGTATCCCTAAGCAATAAATTCCACCTTCCACCTTCTGGAATGTTTTCAAAGCAAAATGTAGTACTACTGGAGCAGCATTTCCTATTTGCCAAAACCTTTAATAAAGAGCCTTCAGTCTGATGCTCAAATCTACTCAGATGTTTGAGACATGTCAACTTTACAATACATCTTAGATACAGGCAACCAATTAAATTGTAGAAAATTTAGAGCTGTCAATATGTACAGAGCAAAACTGCAATGCACTACTTCTGCAGACCATAGAAAGAGACATAGGGGTAGCTAAAACAAGTTTGAATAGAATTAAACCTAACGGGGCTTGTTTAAAATGCCTTCAGATTAAGTTCAACTACTAGTGATAAGAATGATCTAAACATGCAGTTTTATTGGCCACAGTACTGAAATTCTGAAATGGTTTGTTAATTCCCAATACAGGTCATTGCCTTAGAATTACCTGTGAGTCTCCCATTCCAGTACTACCAGGCTAATTCTACTTAACTTCAATGTCCAGACAAGGATGGCCAGGTTCTACTGCTAAAGGTATTCCAAATGTTAGCCATTCTTATACAATTCAATGGAGGAGGTTATTTACTGAATATCACCACTCAGATGCAACTTGCCATTCAAGACCATTTCACACCTACTTCACACATTAGTCCATTTCAATGTTACTACCACCTTTTCCCAAAAATAAGATCTGGTCTCATATTTGGGGGGGCTCCAAAATAAGCACTAAGGCTTATTTTTGGGGAACACCATTTCAGGTTGATCAGGCCGGCTGGGTGTCTTCCCAGCAGCGCCCAAAAGGCAAGCCAGTGCATGGGGGCCAACGTTGCCCAGTAGCAGTTGCAGTCCACTAGCCCCTTGGTCAGTGCATGCTGGGGCTGTGGAGGATCGTCTTTGTGTGGCAGCAGACAGAGGCAGAGGCGCAGGGGGGAAATCAGGCAAACTGAGAAATGAGAAGACAAGCCTCCCACGGCTGCACCTGGCTTATGCCTACTGGCTGCGAGGCGAGTACAGATTGTGTGCCTCCCCTTGCCAATGCCCGTTCCGCGAACACAAGTCTTGCAGCTGCCCGCTACAACCCACCATCTCTCAGTTTTCCCACGGCCCATCCAGATCATGTGCCTCCCCCCTGTAATCAATTCACCTGCACTTTGCAGGCTGCGGCCAATCTCCATAGGTCCCTCACCCTCATCGCCTGCGATACTGGCCACACCCACCCCTTTGCTAGGGCTTATTTTTGGGGATGGTCTTATTTTCGGGAAAACAGTATTGTACTGTATGAACAGTACAATACTAATAATTAAGCTGCTCAGTTTCTTCAAGTATATAATAAAACTGTATTTAGATTAAAAGAACAAAGCTGTGTGAATCATACAAGATCAAATGTGACTGTGCAACATGCACAAAAGTCAATCAAATTAATAATCAATAATTAATAAGGAGTTTTATACAACTCCTTTGCAAAACATACTCCTGCCATCTGCTGGTTAAATTAGTATAGTTAGGAGAAACTGTAATGATGAAGATCAAGATCTCTATCTTAATCAAGATTCAGATTAACTTTCAGGATTCAGTAGTTTCACCTCAGAAGAAAACTGATCTCCAAATCTTTCAATTATTCAGAAGATTTTGACTCAATGAGCTTCAGAAATAAAACTCTGCACTGAGGGACAGCATTTTATCTATCCATAGTGAAGATGAAATAGCTAAAGAAATGTGAATTAACAGCTTCCATGGAAAAGTACCTGTACATTTTAAGGCAAAAATGTAGGGTGCTATGGATTATTATGAACACTTTGTGTTGGACTTTCACTATGAACAGAATTTTCCAGTCCATTAATCAACACAACAATTAGAAATGAGAATTAGGACAACAAGACTATCTGGAATATTTTATTAATTATCAATCAGTAGCTAAGTCACATCTTTGAATTGCAAAATATAAATTATGTTTAAGTACTACTTTTCTAAAGAAGCAATTACAAGCAATTAAAACATTAAATAAAATGGTAATTTGAACCTATTTGAATCCATACTCTTTCACACAAGCATAGTAATTATTTTAATAAAATATATTTATTCAGTTCCTACAAGATCAGTCAACTAGGTCAATACAGCTGTTCTCTCACTTCATGCAAGCTACACTATTAAGTATCAACAATTAGTAGGCAAAGAGAAAGCCTCTAGAGTACAAGACTGTTTTCATTTTCTAGTTACTAGTCCACTATAGCATCTCTCTAATTATAGAAACCCGCTGTTGGATTTTTGCAGTGCACTTTGAGATTTCAGTTATGGTTTGTTAACTGGTGAATTTAGCCTCATGTAATCTTTGCAGCCACTCTATTCTCTGAAATTTAATTTTGGAAGTTAGGATATTTCCAATAACAACTATTTTATGAAGGGTCCTTGGTACTCTCTAGGCTTACTTGTTTTCTTACAGATGTTTCATTACCTAGGTAGCATCACTACATCTTCCAAATGTGGCTCTTCATGGGCTCAGTTGATGGATATCATACCTGATCATGGCGCTGGGTTTGTATTGCCATTTCAGGCAGCTATGGAGCCACATCTGTTCTTGTAGGATAATATCTGAGGATGGGAGGTCAGTGTGTTCAGTCTACTTGGAATAAGCACAGACTAAATTCCAGGACTAGCATGATACCACCTAGGAAAAGTTATCCTAGAGGAAAGGTAAAACTAAGCAAAAGCAATTTGATCCCAGCCAGGACTGGTTGGGTGATACTAAGAGTTGTTGCAAGCCATTCCACAGGCCTAGGAGCAAGTTTTGACAGTAAGTCACACCTGTACATACAGAGCTACATAACCATGAGAGATCAGACCTGTTCTGCCTCAGCAGAATCTGATAGTTTTGTGCTTAGTTCCAGCTAAAGCGTACTGCCCTAATTGCCCAAATTACTAATTATTACATCTGCTAAATCCTGCTCCTTCAAGTGTATATGACGTGGATATGCCGGTCTAAGTTGGCAAAATAAACGAACACATTTTTGTACAGCACCAAAATATTCTATTATAATTATACTACGCCACCTGAAATAACATTCCCTTGTGAAGCATTTTGCTAACTTCTAAAGCAGGCACTTTTACCATTAGGTCTTGCATCAGAAATAACAGTAATTTATTTCTAAAAGCTTCTTCCTCAAACTGAGGGAAATTCATTTGTATTGTTTAATGAAATAGATGAGGATAGACTTGATCATACATTTTTATTTACTTAATTTATTAAATTTATATGCCATCTCACTATCAAGCAACTCTGGGTAAATGAAAACAGCAGGCATTATTTTGTATTTAGGTTCTTTGATAGACTATGAGATACCTAGGATACATGGATTAACTAACCCAGAAATACAAATAAGGAACAAAGGCCTAGGGGTGAGTCAGTTAAGTAAGTAGCTTTATTTAACTTATAAATGAGGATGAGACTTAGTATTAACATCTGACAGCTTGTCATATATTCCTTTGCAAAAATACAAGTAGAAAAGACCATGCCAAGAATTTAAAACAGCTTTTCTTTTTATTGACACCAGAAAATGGTGAGATCACCAACAGGTTATTTAGGATAAAGGTTGACATAACAGGACCAGAACAATCCAAATGAGAGAATTAAAGACATCTAAGATACAAAGGATTTTACTGATAAATATATGTATTCACATCAGCAAAAAATCTAATGAAGTATTATGGTAGTTAATAATAAAAAGCCAAGGCTTAGAAGGGCAACCATATATCAACACTAGGAAAGCATTATATGGTAGCATAAATTTAATTGTTTTAGAGATTTTGGAGGAATGCAGAATATTTTAGGGAAGTTTGTTTGCATTGTTTAGGAATTAGGTTTTAGAGTTGGGATGGACAAGAATTCCTGATAATTCAAATCAGATGTTTTATTATTAACAAGCTTAGCTGGAGGAAACATTATCCTTAATGTACATACTTAATATGATTAAACAGGTACTTTATAATGCATTTTTTGCAAAATAATTAAGTTTTGTGGGAAGTTATAAAGCAGATGAAACACCCATTTAAAAATGAATGCTGACATATTTTGGTAAGCATTTTCAATATCTGCAATGTTCCTTCTTTCTTCACACATCTGTTTTATGTGTGGGTATGCACACAAAATTCCCAGCATATCTTAAAAAGACTAATAGCAGGATAATTGGAGAAAACAAGCAAAAGAAGTACTTACTCTTGCATCCAAATGTTTTAATTGTTGCATTAACATGGAAATGCAACAAGGAAATGCAAAAAAGCATCTGATAGAGAAGCTGCAACAATAATTTGCTCTTTTGCAGTTCTCTTTGAGGATTCCATAGTTGTAGGAATTTTCTTTTTAAAAGGTACTATGTTTTCTCATTTTATAAATGTAGGAGAAGTTAGCTACTAATAGGGAAGCAAAAATAATTTTTTAAAAATTGCTAGTATCAGAAATTCAAGACAATCATTTAATTTTCCATCTAACTTTTCTCAATTTTAACTCCAAAATGATTAATTTAGGATTCAAAGCAGTTCAAAGCCATTTCATTTTATTATTATATTATTCCATAACAAAACAACTTGTTATCTAAACTTGTTTTCCTGGTTTTGCAGCCTCAAGGTAGGATTGAAAGTTTCCATACTGACTGGAAAAAAATGCTGTTCATAAAGCATAGCAGAAAAATACTGGTAATTTCACAAATGTATTTCTTTTTAATCATTTGTGTCATTCTCTTTCATATACATGCTTCCTATTCATTTATAAATAACACTGAGGAAGAAAAGGAAAGTACTAAATACAAATATTATAAAGCAGTTGGAAAGTTTTTCAATTTAAAAATTTCCACAAAATTCTTATCACTGTATGCTTATACAGCCATAACCTACAGGTATGTGAGTGTGAAGCCCTCATCCTAAAGATTTCTCACAAGTGCTACTTGCTTGTAGACCAGTTTTACTCTTCTCACATTATTTCTCATTTCTTCCTAACCCTAGGTTTGGAGATCCTCAACTATGTCTCAAATCTGATAATTCAGGATACTGATACAGAAAATACTGTTGACAGGGGAGTTCTTCCTTATATAAGCTAAAGCATTACTGAAAACTGCTTTGAGCTATTTGGAGTCAATGATTTTATAAAGCAGATTAGCAGGAATCTCTACTCAGTAATAATACTCTCTCATTTAATAAAAAAAACCCTCCATTTAGAAATGCAGCCTGTTATGAGATCATTGTGCAACAATCTATATTCCAAAATAACTTGCTAGGTCCTAGAAAATGTAAAGTAAGGAAACAAAAGAAAAGCATTCCTCCTAAGACAGAATGTTCAACTTTGTGTATTTTTAATTAAGATGTTGCAAGTTTATCAACACACATAAATCTAAAACCAGTGCACCTAAAACCAAATTTTATATGAAAAATTCACAATTTAAAAAGCACAACTTTTCTAATATCTCCACATGACTTTTTTTTTTAAGTTGCAAAACTCGAACTTTTTTAATATCTGCCTTGAGCTTTCCCAAGCCTATAGCTTAATGGAGTCACACAAACATAGAACATAGACTGAAGACTTAACATTCAGTTGCTATCTTTAAAGCTTGCCCAAGATCTAAGCCCCATTTTCTGTACACTTTATGAACACTTCATGAAGACAGGGTTTGCAGTAGAACAGTAGCAAACCCCTTACACAAAATATTAACCAGCTGGAATACATTATATTTTTCAGAAAGCTAAATTTTTATGTTACTGAAATGTCAACT
>JANHFK010006751.1:940-11319 GCA_036250565.1 Sibynophis collaris
CCAAGCCACCTCACAGGGTTCTTGGGGAAAATAGGTGGCAGGAATACTGTATAGGTAGTCCTCAATTTATGACCATAGTTGAATCCATGACCTCAGTTGTAAGTCATGGCTGCACCCAATTTTAATCTTTTTTGAGGCAGCCATTAAGAGAATGTGGCAGTCATTAAGCAAACCCGTTGTTCACTATACATTATTTTGTTGGAAACTTCATGTAATGCAGGTTTGTGTGAAGAACATCATAAATTGCAGTTATGCCACCATGGAAAGCTGCCAATAGTTGTAAATGCGAGCCAGCTGCCAAGTGCCCAAAATATGGTCATCTGACTGCAGTGGGGATGTCAACATTTCACAACCTGGTCCCATTTTCAGGGTCTCTTATAAATTTAAATAATCACTAATCTAAGGCCATAAACTGAGGACTGCCTGGATTATCTATATATGCCACATTGAGTTATAAATTTAAAAAAGGCAGGAAAAAGATCTAGTGATAATAACATTTCTCCAAATTCCTTCCCCTCTTTCCATTTATGGCAAGATGCCAACATACCAAGTAAAGCAGCTGAACATGGCAGAGGTGACACAAACATTTTAGGCAGTTGTGAAAAAATGCTATAAATTAAGAATGCTTTCAGAAATAGAAGTGTTAATAATTTTTTTTTAATCAGTTAACAAAAGTGGAATGTAAATGAACAGAAGAGAAATCCAAATCAAATTAATATTTGGTGTGACGATCCTTTGCCTTCAAAACAACATTAATTCTTCTAGGTACACTTGCACACAGTTTTTGAAGGAACTTGGCAAGGATCCTACAAGGTTGTTCCAAACATCTTGGAGAACTAACCATAGATATTCTGTGGATATAGGCTGCCTCAAATCCTGTCTCTTCAGGTTATCCCAAAAAGGATTGATAGTGTGGAGATCAGTGCTCTGTGGGGGGTCAAATCAGTGGTGAAATCCTGCCAGTTCTGTTCAGTTCCTGTGTGCGCGTGCACAGAGAGTAAAAAAATCAGATGTGATGTGAGCGCGCATGCATGGAACGTGCACTTCCGAATCTTAAAGTTAAATAGATTTCACCCCTGGGTCAAACCATCACTTCTAGGACTTCCTGTTCTTCTTTATGCTGAAGGTAGCTCTTAATGACATTGGCTGTATGTTTGGGGCAGTTATTCTGCTGCTATAGAATAAATTTTGGGCCTCCCTGATGGTATGACACGATAGATAAGTATCTGCCTATATTTCTCAGCATTGAGGACACCATTGATCCTGACCAAATCTCCACCTCCATTTGCAGAAATGCAAACTTGCAAGGAACCTCCAGCATGCTTCAATGTTGCCCGCAAACACTTATTATTTTACCATTCTCCAGCCCTTTGGTGAACAAACAGCCTCCTGCTATAGCCAGATATTTGAAATTATGACTCATCAGTCCAGAGCACGTGCTGCCATTTTTCTGCACCCCAGTTCCTATGTTTCCGTGCATAGTTGAGTGCACGGAACTCAACTATGCACGATGTGGTTTCCACATCAGAGGTATGGCTTTTTGGCCACAGTTCTTCCATGGAGACCACTTCTGGCGAGACTTCTCTGAACAGTAGACGGGAATACCTGGGTCACACTGGTTTCCTCTAGTTCTGTGTTTCCAGCACTGTTGGGCTTCTTCCAATGTCAAAGGGACGTATGATGTGTCTTTCATCTGCTGCATTAAGTTTCCTTGGCTGACCACTGTGTCTACGCGTTGCCCATTTCTTTGTGCTCCTTCAAGATAGCTTGAACAGCACATCTTGAAACCCCAGTCTGCTTTGAAATCTTTGCCTGGGAGAGACTTTTCTAATGCATTATAACAACTTTATCTCTTGTTCCTGTTCTCAGTTTTGCCATGTGTCTGACCTGTGACATGAAGCTGTCTTCCACAAGCTCACCTCAATGCAAAATTTGGCAGTTTTAAACCCCCTACACAGCTGTTTCTGTTTCAGTTTATGACTGTATTTCAACCTCCATGTGAAATGGATGATCATTAGTACCTGCTTGGTGTAACTGGTTTATCGTACACTTGACTCTAACCCTACAAAATCCTTTACTTTGTGCAAGTATAAGAATTGATGCTGTTTTGAAGAGAAAGGCTGGTAAAACCAAATATTGTTTTGATTTAGATTTTTCTTCTGTTCATTTAATTTCCATTTTGTTAATTGATAAAAATAATAAACTGTTAATACTTGTATTTCTTAAAGCATTCTTAATTTATAGCACTTTTGCACAACTGTGTAACACTTTTGAACAGTATTGATATTTTTAGTTGATCTTATTTCACTAAATATTATTAAATTGTATTTCACAGTTTCCATAGTTTTTCTAAAATAACGTACAATTTTGAGTGGTTAATATTACTCCGAAATGCTTAAATTTCTTTTCAATTTTAAAAGCCATGTTTGACTTTAATTTCTGTTGATTTTGTATACTCATATTTTTGACCAACGACTTGGTTTTCTGTTTGTTGATCTTAAAAACCAGCTACTTTATTAAAAGTCTTTAACTTCTTTATTAATTGTTCTTTACTATTGGGGGGAGAAACGAAACAAGAGTCCTGACTCTTATTTCCACATTAAGCATCATAGTTTAAAGTTTTTGCTGTGGGAAACACACACTAATCACACTGTATAAGATTTAGACACAAATCACATAAAATTCCAAAAATGGGTTGATCGAAGTTTACAATGAGGAATAAGGTGGAGAAAGGACAAGGTGTGGTCAATCCATGTTTCTTCCATTTATCTGAAAAAATTATCTGCTTTTGGGCCCAGTAGTTTCTCCTTCACCTGAGAAAACAGAAAAAGAACAAGCAGCAGCTATTCATTTATTTAAACAATTTATATTGTAAGGCTTATGTTCCTCATATAACTTTGAGTGGCTCACAATACATTAAAACTATACAATATTGCTCCCCCAAAGTATGATAAAAGTCCACACTTCCATTCATACAATGGCAGAGGGATATTTTCAAGTTTACATGGCAAGGGAAAAAACTAAGAATTAGATATAAACTGCTGCAAGATGCTAACAAAAAAGGGGATTGACGTTTACCAAATTTGAAACTGTATTTTTATGCTTGTTGTTTTGTCTGGCTAAAAGAGTGGGTGAACCTCTTCTAAATCAAGGCCACATGATTTAGGTCATTAATTAAGGTTTGGATGGCAAAGTGGTAGGACAAAGTTAAAGTATTTTGTTAGATTTATTCATACATACCAAGAGTTTGGAATGAATACAAAACAAGGTTTTCTATAAAGATGCTTCTTTGGGTGTCCTCCCAGGAAGCCTTTTTCAGAAAAGAAATGATGGCAAAGCCGGACCAGTGGACTTATGGTAAAACAATATATTTTAATTTTGGTGACCCCAAAGTCTAAGGAAGAGTTAGAATCAGGAGGTCGTGTCTGCCATTGGTTTACATACTTACAATTGAAAGATTTACGTTACATAAAAAGAGTTATGCGTTTTACTTTATTAAAAATGATTGGAAACCTTACTGTGTGGTAGTGATGAACATATTATTGCTAAAATAATATTATTTTAAGAAAATTATTGAAGTGAATATAAAGATAAAACCAGAAACTTTTCTTTTTGGTGTAATGGAAAAAGAGTTGGAATTTTTAAAAAACTTTATATTATGTAGGTTGATAGGAGCAAGATTACTTTATGCACAAAAATGGAAGGATATTTTTATCTATATTAAACATTTAAAGTATATATAATACATGATATGCAGTGTCTGGTCTCAACTTTTGATTAGTCTCTTAGACCCCAAAAAAGCTCCTTGTGACCCAAATCCAAAATTTCAACATCTGGGCCACCCTGAGGTCATGTTGCTGGGCACTCAGCAACCAGCCCCCATTTACAATTGTTTACAGCTCCCTGTAACAGCATGATTTATGATTTTTTCAGTTTCTGGTAAAAATGCCAATAGAGAACAATGACTTTGTTTAATGATCTTTGTGTTTGTGGTGGTCATTGCATTGCATACAAGGTAATAAAATCAGAAAAGGGCTTCAGATTTACCCCAAAACTCCAAGAAAAATCAGCTGACTCTGTTGTCCCTCATTCTACTGCCCCCAAATATCCCAAAATCAGGTATTACAACTGCAAGAAGAAACACTTACCTGGATTCAATGTCCTGGGAAGAGGTAGAATTTTTTGGTCAAGGTGGTTCTGTCCTTTGAGATCTTCTGACGTGTGTCCCTTGCGAAGTGTTCCATCACCTGTAATATGGAAGGTACAGAATGTTCACTTTACTAATGAAACATTGTAGAAGAATCGGATTATACTGTAGCCCAAATCAAAAAGAATCTATTGACAACTGTAATATAGATAATGATTTTATCTCAAGGCATAGTATATTATAGTTATTAATTGATAGGTGTTTGTAATCTATCTGACATGGAACCTTCATCTGCATAACCACCTTTCTTTGGCCTACATCTCATCCAATTTATTTAAATTCGACATCAATCCGGTGACTCTATTGACCTGAAGTTTATATTTTGTTATTATGATTATTATTACTTTGTTGTTTTGCATGTACATTGTGAGCTTCAGGGGTAGTATTCACTTACCTTCGCTACCAGTTTGCAAATATGAGCATGCACCTCCTTTATGAATGCGCAGAGCCTTCTGCGCATCCGCAGAAGGTCAAAAACAGCACGTGATGACGTCAGGTGGATGGGCGGAGCCTCCCACCACAGCCCTACTAGATCGCGGTTAATCACACTTGGCCAAATAAAGTATTTTATATATATCTCTTTCCTTCCCTTCCCTTCTACACTAGATATAAATAAATTGTATAGGAAAAATATGATTCTGATACATTATTCCACTAGCAAAAAAAAATCTTTCCAGAAATCCACATGGTTCTTGTTTCCTGAACTTGCCAACCTCCTGGGGCTTGACAGCGGGGAAACCAGACAGAGAATCTAGATAGCCAGGTTTATTGTAATTGTAATCCAAAGACTGTATATAGATAAAGAAGGGATGCAAAAGCTTGAAGGCACTTGTAGGTGTTCAGAACAACCACAGAATTAAGGCACCTTGGATTATATTCTCAAAAGATTTTTTTTATTTGTATGGGGTAGCAATAAGCTTGATGTCTGGGTATTTCTAAAGCTATTTAGTTATTAGAAGAGGATACGATGGATAATTATGATCAGTTCTAATTATAAAATGAATGACATGATAGCAGCTCTTTGTTAGCTTTCCTCCCATTGGATGTTTTGCTGGCTAGAATTATGGGAGTTTTAACCCCAGATTTTTGAAGTTGGCAGATGAAGGGAGTTAATGCAAAAAGAACACCAAAAAGGCTCTTGTTCTTTTTTTCCCTACCAAAAGTTTTTGCCCACCAGCCAATTTTGTTTTATTTTATGCCCACCATAATTACAAAACTTCATTCCAAACACGAGAACCTTCTGTAGAAAAACTTGAGCAGACCTACCTTACGGAAGACCTCTTCCAAGTGGCAATTCCAGGCATGTTTCTTGATAGTATCTATTAGCTGGATGATGAAGATTGATCCAGTTTCATGGTCTTTCCAGGATAGATGATTGAAACAGACAACAATGATTAAGCAATAATGATTCTTCACTATGTCAGACTTCATTCTCTACTTAACAAACTTTAAACCTATACAAATAGTCTTTGACCTATGACAGTAATGAAGCCTGCCCATTACCTTTGCAAGTGGTGATACTCCATTC
Source organism: Sibynophis collaris (assembly GCA_036250565.1). Taxonomy (NCBI): domain Eukaryota; kingdom Metazoa; phylum Chordata; class Lepidosauria; order Squamata; family Sibynophiidae; genus Sibynophis; species Sibynophis collaris. The sequence goes on from JANHFK010006751.1 coordinate 6,676, forward strand.
CTGTTCCTCATCATCCCTAAAGCCCTTGGGCCTAGTCCCCCCCCTGCACCAGGTACCCACAGATTTTCGCTAGGGTCTCTCAGGGGGCTTGGCTCTCCCCACCTCACATTATCCACTTACCTTTTAATGATCTCTAGAGGTTTTCTCAGTGCTGTGCAGACCATATTAGGGAAGCAGAACAGAGTGCTCCATTCCCAGAAGCGGCCACTATTTCACCACAACTTCAAGAAATTGTGGGTGTGCCAAAAATGGCAGCTATTTCCCAGAGGCAGCCAAGTGGTCCAGGGAGTAGTAGCCTCTCCTCTTTCCCCAATATGAGGTCTGCAGATCTTCAAAAGGTAAGGGTACAATAAGTATGAGTAGGTGGGGAGCAGGCCCCAGGCCTATGGGGACTTAGCAGGATGGGCTGGATAGCTTATGGTTCACTTACTATACAACAAAGTTAGTTCATACTATATAATCATCTTTGTTTGTGCTGATCAGATTTCTAGTAGCTTAACTTATTGGGCAGACCCAATCTCTTTGGGTGGGATGTGGTTCAATATATTGTCAAATCCATGAATCTATCTACCTCACAGGGTTGTTGTGGTGGTGAAAAAGAAGAGGAGGAAGGAGTATTACTATGTTCTTCGCCTTGAGTTACAAAATAATAAAGGAGGGACCTTATAAATGAATGACTGAATGACTAGGCCTTTTGCAGTGAGTACTGATACTTAGCAAAGAGGTCCAGATCAGGTTTTCTTAACTGATTAGTTGCCAATCTTTGACAGACAGCTTTGTGAACTAAATGCCTGTATTGCTAAGGCAGTTATTCTTTTCATTTCTGTCCTGCTTTGGACTCCTACTTAGCAATTTTCTTTTAACAGTCTCTTACCAGGGGTGGTGGAATATAGGCGGATGAAGTCACTCTCCACGGGTATCCTCTGAACGGCATCAGCTTGAAGTTGCATGGTGGCGTGTGAATCAGACTGGGGAGAGGCATCAGCAGATGCAGCTGAGTCTTCCACCTTTTCCACCATATTCCCTGGTTGCTCTGGAAAAACAAAATGGGGGAATCAACAATCATTATCAAAAGCCTCTGACAGAACAGAGGTTACTCACACAAGGCTTTATGATCATCATAAAAGTACAGCATAGCTTTTGGTTCCGGACAACCTTAAACTTCCAAGGTTTAAGACAAGGTTCAAAATTAATTTTTCCCTTCCCAACTCTTGTATTGCCATTTATGAAAAGTCATTATTCCCACACACCTGAAAATCACAGGTTTTGTGGAGATAAGTACAATCAGCAGTAAATATCTACAAATCAGTTTGTCAAAAGCAAATGTTGGTCTAGAGCAGAAGTGGGGAAACTATGGCCCCTTTATGACTTGTGGACTTCAAATCCCAGAATTCCTGAAGCAGCATCAGTGACTCAGGAATTCTGGGAGCTGAAGTCCACATGTAATAAAAGGGCCATAATTCTCCACCCCGATCTAGAGGTTGCTTGGTCTAGTTAAGACTATGTGCAAGAGACTATACGTTCTTGGCAAACACTTGTCTGCCTTCTCCCATCCCAGATCTCAACTTCAGCAACTTACCACCACGACATGCTTGAATAATGACCACCTTGGGCTTTCCCCTCAAAGCTGGGCAATTTATGTTGTTGAAGGTGGAGAAGACAGTCTTGATGGGGAAGATGTCAGAGTTTTTGTCTTTTGAATGGACTCCACAGAGGTTGTCCTGATAGCCATGAGACATGAGTACCACAAACATCCCATCTGAAGCCTTGTGCTCTTCCCGAGCTGCAAAATTCTTCAAGCAAGTGGTTATATCCTGAAAGCAATGAAAAAGGAAGGTGGGTCAGGAGTGGAAATGGGATTTCTAGCTAACTCTGCACTCATTATTAGAATTGAGAAGAATGGGGATAGTCTTCTTGCAATTTTACTATATTTAAATTATTATTCAAGCTTAGCAAAAATTCAATGCAGCTTTTTCTCTCTAGATTGAATGGGAGGGCAGTGCAGCAAATCTCCATATCTGAGATTTGTGAACACCTTCACAAATCTCCAATATGGTGATGGAGCCTATCCTCACAGCTGAATGGAAAGCTGACTTCATCATGCCCTCCAGAAGGAAAAAACCAAACATTCTGGCCAGTATAGTAGTATATTCTTACTGGAAAGCTAGCCTCCTCAACTGTTTTTTTGGAGAAACAATTACAAAAGTTGAAAAAGAAGCAATATTTTGGCATTTGAAATTAAAAAAAAGTAGTCCAGGAGAGAGGTTCAGTTACCAATTCAGGCACATTTTTCCTTATACTAAATTAGGTATAAACAACATGATAACCTACAGTTCTTTGGAGTTGAGGTGCCATCAACTCCAATCAGCATGGCCATGAGCTGTATTTATAATTTAAAACATCCACATTTTCTACATCTGTGCTATATATTATTGTATAAGTGGTTTAACAAGATTGCCATGCTTTATTCAATTTTGAAGCTGCCTAGATCCAATTAACTATGGGTGGCTAGAATTAATATACATATTAAAGGGCAAAATCAAAACTTCCACACCTATTTCTTGAATGTTTCGGTTTCACTAAAAAAATTTCTTGAGTAACAAATTGAATTTTACTCTGTAAACGTAACTTTTTTTTTTTTTTTACCTCTGAGCTTAAATTGGTCTTTGTTTGCACATTGTATCCCAGATCTTCTAGGAGAAGCTTCATCTGTTCCAAGTCTACCTCAGCCCCCCGTCTCTCTTTCAAGCAATCAAATTTGATATTGCAGATTATCAAGGCCAGGCGTGTACGAGTCTTGCGATCATTGATAGGGTAGATCTGCATGAGGAAACAAAAGTGATTTTTATCATGAACTATAGTTATGCCAAGCATCCATCTAGTTTAGGGCTCTCCCAATTCTTATCCATCTTAGCCAGTGATGGGGGGTTCTGGAAATTAGTTCAGTAATATTTGAATAATTTGATGGTAATGCAAAATCTACAATAAAGGCTAACAGATACCATGGTTTTCTTATTACTCAGAATGTAGTGTTCAGAGATTATTTGAATCTGAAGATTTTTTCACTTAACCATAAAAATAAAATTGCTAAATCAGATTCAAAATAGTCTAACTTCCTGTTTGCCATAGTGGGTGGCTAGGCACGTGAGGAACCCAGAAGCCTGATTTGAACGCAAGACTTCACTTTCTTTCCCCTTCATGTAACCAGCAGCAAATATTTAGAGGGCAGGGCAATTCTGTGAAGCCACAAAGTCCATGAGTTCAATCTCTCAGGACCTCCGGGTATTTAAGTGTGCAGAGATTACAGATTAACAGAGTTGGAAGGGAGCTTGTAGGTCATCTAATCCAATCAGGGGACCCTACAAGATCTGACAGTCCAGTCTAATCTTGAAAGCTTCCAGTGATGAAGCTCCCACAACTTCTGAAGGCAAGCTATTCCATTGGTTGTCTACTTTAAAGTCAATGAAGGTATTGTGGTCACATTATATTTAAAGCTCCCTTAATTTCATGTTGTCTGTTTTATTTGTGTTAGATATGGAACAACAGAGGATTCCCAACTCATTTTTTTTTGCTTCAGAAATAAAATAAGCTAATTTTTCTAAAAACCAGGATGAGGAAAATTTAAGAAATATTCAAAATTTCTGCTACAAAATATGAATTTTCAGTTCAAACCTGTGGCTACCATTACAGCAGCAGCTGCATGCAATAAAGTGCAGTATTTAAGTGAAGTCTTGGATAGATCTAACTAGGTCTGCCAACTCACCTCAGGGCCTTCATTAGTCTGTATTTGCTGAAATACCTTCTGAGGACAAAGCCTGATCCCGTTTTTAGATTCCAGGAACTGGACCTCTTCTATTGGCTGGCTAACTGGAGATGGAAGAAAGTTGAACACCAGATTCAGCTTTTTTATCACAGTGAATTATTAAATATCACACGAGCCAGAGTTGGACCTTTTAAATGGCTAAATTACAGTCCCTAGCAGCCTGTCAGAAGGGCGTTGGGAATTGTAGCACATCACAGGGACACTTGTTTTCTTGTCAGCTCCAACAGGAAGAAAAATCAGATAGCAATTAGCAAGTCTGGGCCCTGAGAAACAGCATATCCTCCAGTTTATTGACTCCACTGCTGTAGCAGATCTAAAAAACATGCAAAAATTAAGCAACATGAACAGAGCTCCTGGCAAAGGATACCTGTGAAGTCTTTGGCCCTTCCTCCACATTGCTGGTCTCACAGAAAGCCAACAAGATACTAACTAGAAACCTGGCAGATAACTTAACATCCAGACTGAAGCCTACCAATATTTTTGATTCTTGTAGCCTAATCTATGACCCATCACCAGCAGAGACAAGTTAGGCCTTTTCTGATTTTTTGACACACCGAGCCCAAATGTTCGCCATCACTGGCCTAGTCCGAAAAAAGTAGAGTTTTTATAAGATACGATGAAGCTAATTAAAAATTGGAAGGCACCCAAATTTCATGTACCTATATCTTAGTATATAGAAACATTCTTAAGAATGTGCTCCTAGAAAACAGGGGAATATCATCTTATGGTAAAGTTTCCTTTCAAAATGACTTATTACACCAATATGGCCAAATCTAACCAGCCCAAAGAGTTTGGGGCACAACACAAAGCTTTTGCATGAT
>JANHFK010006751.1:11419-22196 GCA_036250565.1 Sibynophis collaris
CAGTCTCTTCTTGAAAGTCTCAAGTGATGAAGCTCCCACAACTTCTGAAGGCAACTTCTGTTCCATTGGTTGATTGTAGATTATAGTCTACTGTTTATTGGAAATTGTTTGATATGCAATATAAAAAGACTTCAGGCTGCAATTCTGTAGATATTACTTTAAATGATGCTCGAAGTCTCTTACCTAATATAGCCAGATTTGGAACCCCCAAGAAAGAGAGTAGGCCCTAGATAAGGTGTCTGGAAGTCAGGAAAACTCATGAGGTCATTCAGATGCTGTGAAATAGCCTCTAGATTCACACGCCACACAAACTGGTCCTCAGCATTCATTAGGTTGGTAAGTAAAAAATAGAGGATGGTTGGCTCCTACACAGGAAAAAAAAGTAAAAGTATTGAGATGATGACTTAAATGTGAAACATAATCCTTGGGCATGTGTGAATACATCTACATAAAGCAGAATTTGGTAAACTGATTTACATTTTGTCCCTTTAGTATGATCAGACTGCAATACATGCCCAGCTATGAAGAATGATATATTCTGTTTTTAAAAAATACCACACTATTTCTTGTCCCACACGCTTGCACGCCTCATTTAGAGAGGTGAAGTAGTCTCGATCTGAAATACGTGAATTGTTCTCTTTGACAAAAACACTTTACCTGAATAGTAGGGCGCAGTTGTTCTTCGGCCATACGGCGTGCAGTGGAACGAGGAATACCTTTAGGGATATCCACTGCTTTCATGGCAGCGATGAAATTCTGAAAGCCACTGACATCTTTTGTTTGGCTAGGACTGATGTCAACACACACTAAGCGCTCCACCAGTTCTGGCTGCAAAGGAAAAAATGGGGGCAGCAGGGGGAGCAGGTCATAGGAATCATTGGCTGAAAGAGCTATCATACTAGTCCCTAGCCTAGACTCTAGTAAGAATGTGCTACTCGTTCCTGACTCTAGGGGGCGGTGCTCATAAACCGAAGAACTGCGCTGTCCAAAGACATCTCCGTGGTCATGTGGCTGGTATGGCTAAACGCCAAAGGCGCACGAAACGCTGTTATCTTCCCACCAAAGGGGTATTTTTCTACTTGCATTTTTTACGTGCTTTCGAACTGCTAGATTGGCAAAAGCTGGGATAAGTAACGGGAGCTCACCCCCTTACGCTGAACTGCCGACCTTTTGATCGATAAGCTCAGTGTCTTAGCCACTGAGTCCCTTATTATGTACAAATCTTTTAATTGCAATGGATGCAAACTTCATGTTCCTCCTTCATCCCCTTACACAAATTTCTGGTAATAAAATATTTCTACGTCCTAAGCATCTACCTTTCCTCCTCTCTCAATAATCAACTCCCCTTTTGTCTAAAAGGTCACACTACTCCAATATCAACAGTAAAATACCAGAAGAAGAAACTAGTCAGAGGTGCATACCCATTGTAGCGTGAATACCATAGCTGTCTTGCCGCCCATGCTATGGCCAATTAAGACACACCTACTGAGATGCAGCTGGTTCAGAAAGAGATGGATGTCAGCACTCATTGCTTCATAGGTCATGATGGGGCTGTGGGAACTATCCCCATGGTTGCGGGCATCTACTGTTAGCACCTATCTGGGCAAGAGAAGAGGGAAGCCAGCAGGTTGGCAAAGATAAGGCCTTAATTAAGAATCGCCAGAACTATATTTCAAACAGACACAATGAAATTATGATGATCCACCATGGAACAGTCTAGCTGTTGAATTTTCCAGTAATCTCTGGAGATTCTTCCAAGGTAGCCTCAGAAAAGCTTAATTACTATTTCCATCCCATAGAGATTCAGGAACAGCTCTGGATCAAAGAAGTTCTTCAAAGCTGCAAACCAGGCCTTGTAGGGGGAGATAAGCTCCTTTTAATAGGTTGATTCTCCAAGTTTGCTTTTCTTCTGTTTTTCTTGCATAGTTTTAATATATTTATATTAAATACTTAATATAAGTTATAATATATAATTAATATAATATTATATGCAAGAGAGATGAAAACCAACCAAGATTTAAAAGTGATTAATTCCAGCCCAATCTGGACTCATTTTGAATCATGGGAAAAGATATATCTTATCTTCCCAAAAAAAAAGCGTTGCATAAGATTTGTATTAAGGTCACCAAATTATAAAAATCAGCAGGATAAACTGAAGATTCAGTGTTGTAAAAAGCAGAACAAATTATTTGAGAATTTTTTAAAAGTTGCATTTCTTCTGTTTTATTCATTTACTAAATTTATATGCCACCCAACTTGCTATCCAGAAAAATTCAGTTTTGATGCATTATGCACTATTGTAATCTTTCCAATGTTATCCGGAAAGCTCATATTTTTGTACTAATTGTCTTAGAGCCTGAAATCTAATGAGAGAAAATTAGAGGACTCTTAATTCAATTCAGTTCCAATTCTACTTTCTCATTTAGCTAATGACTACATCCACTTTGTGGTTCAACACCTTGTTTTTGATTAACATCCTCCTTCTCTTACATACCGTATTTTTCAGAGTACAAGACACACCGGAGTATAAGACACAACCTATTTTCTCAAATGGAGCATTTGGAGGCTGAAAACACGAGGCGTGGAACCCAAAAAATGCAAGCCATTGTCTGCGGCAATCTCTGTAGCCAGGAAGAGGATGCGCTGAGGGTGAAGGGTGGGGGCCGGTGGATGGGCGGGGTACATTCAGAATATAAGACCGAAATTTTCAGCCTCTTTTGGGGGGGAAGGGGAAAGGTGCGTCTTATACTCTGAAAAATATGGTACATGTACTGTCCTTGTTCTTCTTTGCAGCACTATCTTAATCCCATCTGAATGTTTTGAGGTTGTTTATGAGACAATAGACATGATGAAGCTGCAGCAAAAGACATTAGAAAGAACGAAGACTCTCTGTTGTATTGAAATGTAAAAATCTATGGCTCACCTGAGACAGACTGAAAAATATTTTAGAATGGTCTGTTCAGTTATATAAAATCTTGCAAAAGAACTTGACTACAGTATTCAACATAAAAATAGCTCGTTTTTGGCAGCAACTGACTTGCAAATCAGTAGCAACCCTTCTCTGGATGACCACACATCTTCTACCCACCTTGCGACCAGTTTGGAGCACTAACTTTTTTGCAAGGGATGAAAAATTGGATTTGCTTCCAAACAGCCCATGCAGGAAAACAAGTGGAGGATCTGATGAGGGTCCATCAAAAATGGCATAGGATAGAGGCACTGGCCTATAAATAAAACAAAATTCATGATTAAGTTGATAGTTAGGCTAGCAGACTCTGATTGCAAAAATGTGGATGACCGAGATATGTAGAAATCCTCCTTGCTGCCATCCCATGGCCTTAATTTTTTCAGCTAAGACTAGTAGCAAGGTTTACAAGGTTTATAAAGACAAATTAATTTAAGGAGAAATTTATGAATGACTATTAGCTAAAAAGAATTTCCAGGAAGGTTCTTTAGGAAGTCACCTTCTATTGTAGAGAGAGAGAGAGAAAAAGAAATTTTACTTGTGCCCTGCTTGTGGGTTTCCTTGCAAAATCTGAAAGCTTCTATAAGGACCAATAAGGTAGAATAACCATAAACAAGATTTTGGTTGTTGATGCTCTATCTTTTCCCCTCAGGAGTTTCTGAGGCAGCTTACTATCAACATATGTCCATTTCAAAGGGTTCAATAAATAGCATTTTAAAAACAGAATCATCTGAAAATATTCTGCATCTGTATGCTGCCATCTACCGGTAGTGATCTTATGGGTTTTTACAACCAAATTGGTAACCATTTTACAGGTATTTCAGACAGGAAACAGCAGGGCGCTGCACAAATTCCAGGTAAAAGGGCACCAAATTTCATTTTAAGGAACAATCTCTGAAAGCCGCCCTAAAAGTATAAGGAAACTCTAGGATCAAACAAAATCAGTTATGAAAGATGCATTATTTTCTCTTGTTGATACAGATCAGACATCATCATATTGAACTGTCAAACTATTATATGTAAGAACAATAGAAATGAATAAATATAACTAAACACCAAACTATGTAATAACAGCAATAGGGCATTGTTGGTAAATCTTAAAAATTAAAATTAAAAAAAATTATGACTATTTATATTCATTTATCCACGTCCATGTCTGTAACTTTTCCTTGAGAGGCCATTTGAAGCTGGCCTGCTTTAAATTTTAGGTTGATATGAAACACTGTTTTGCAGCTGGAAACGAAAATATGCTGACTTGTTAACTGTGGTGGTGGCTTAGTTTACAGGACTCCAACAAGTCACCATTATCCAGAACCAGCACCCCCCCCCCTTTGCTCTGATGCGGGGACCAGGATATGAAGGGACATATGGCAATAATATGGGGTGCTCTGTTACCCTTGCCTAGGTCAGGTTTGGTCTGACTTCCATGGAGACCATTTCTGCTGCCCCATTTCAGCTGACCGCCAAAAACGGGGAGGCTATTGGGACGCCATCATTTTAACGTATATCTACAACCTGTCCTTTCCATCTCTATGATAACTACATCCGGTCCATGACCCTGACACAACCGGGAACATGGAGGCTTCATGCACCTGCCAGGCCTTTCCAGGAGGTTCGTTCTCCCCTTTCCAAGTTCCACTCCCTTCCCGAGCTCTTACATCGTGGCGCGGCCGGCGAAGTCCCTTCTTTCCCGGGCTGTGATACTGAGGCGGCATCGGAGTGCCTGAGCTCGCGGCCAGCGAAAAGGAGAAGGCGGAAAGCCAAGAGCGCGAAGCATCATTGGCCGGGCGTAGCGGTCACCAAGGTGACAAAGAGACTAAAATTAATGAAGGGACGTAGCCACAGATCTACTTCCGGGTCGGTTGCTAAGGTGTCCGATGCCATAGAACAGGAGTGGGTGCCTTGCTGGCTCAGGAATTCTGGGAGTTGAAGTCCACAAGTCATAAAAGGGCCGTACAGTTCCTCACCCCTGCCATAGGAGAAATTAATACGAACGTCTTGTCCCTTCCGGCTTTGTGGGATACGCCCACTGGCGTTTGTCTGTCACCAGAGGGAGCCACGAATGCCCCTATTCGTGTTTGGTTGCTAATACTGTAAAGCCAAGTTTCAGAATTGCACAAAACTCTTTTTTTCAAATAATAATTATAAAATACATATAAAATATCCAGGAAAACGTTATGATGGATAGCGTTCTTATGGGGAAAAATGATTCCCCACAAGTCAGATAAGGTTTCGGAAACTGAACCCCATCCATGCCTGTTGATTGCAGGCAAATATATCCATCATTGCTGGCAAATATATCCATCATTGCTCTGTTCTGCAAGATACACAACTTCCCAATTTCATGTTTATTCCCAGTATTCCGAAGTCTCTCATTTTGAGAAGTAACCTTTTTGAGATTAGTTTAATCAGGCAGGGATTCCCAAGATATGGCCTGGGGATGCCTGGATATCTGACCACTTTCCATGAAGTCAAATAAATATTGTAAAAAAAAAATAGTTTTAATTTCTAATTCAGTAAATATCAATAGATATAATCCACATAAACCAAAGCTTTTTAGAGTCCTCAAATCATTTTAAAGAATATAAAGGATCCTGATGTCGCCTAGAAACTCAGGCAACAATTGCATGTGCAGCTGAAGATCTATTTCCTGAATTTGGGAGAGAAAAACACTTTTAGCTCTGCCAAGGGTTTTGGGTTTTTTTGGCCACCCAAAAATACAAATCGCCAAATAATTCAGGCAAAAAAAAAAGAAGTATCTATGGAGGGGAGAGGTTATCAAACCTTTTTATAAGGTATAGAAACAAACGTTAACATTTGTTATATGTGATGCGCCAGAAAGCAACAAATCAAACAGTAAGACATTTATTAAACATGAGAAACAATAGAAAACATTGATCCTAGAAAATAGCAACAGTACTTAAGAGTTATATACTGCTTCATAGTGCTTTTACAGCCCTCCAAGAAATTTACAGAGTTAGCATATTGTCCCCAACAATCTGGGTCCTCATTTTACCCACCTCCGAAGGATGGAAGGCTGAGTCAACCTTGAGCCTGGTGGGATTCGATCTGCTGAACTGCAGCTAGCAGCCAGCTGAATTAGCCTGCAGTATTGCCCTCTAACCACTGTGCCACTTTGGCTCTTATTCCTCCAATATTCCTCAAATGGCAAATTTATGGGTTTTGTCATCTTCCAGTCCAATTAGTATCTTTCTTGATATAGTTACATGTATACAGTTAGTTCTCACTTATCGTTTGATGAGTACATGTCAGGTGGGTCAGTTTTATGACTGGTTGTGGCATGGTCATGTGAACACAATTTGTGATGTTTTTTTGTCAGTTTCTTGCAAAATATGCCCATTCAGATGAACTGGGTCATTTAACAACCAGCATGTTTGTTTAATAATTGCAATGTTTGCTTAATGACCACCATGTTTCCTCAACGTGCTGCAAAAATGTCTGGAAAATTACGGTCATGTTGACTTACAACTATAGTGATTTAACAATCTTATTCCTGGGCTCAATTACAGTTGTAAGTCCAGGACCCAAATTGTTGGTGGAAATATGCTGACTCTGTAAACTGCTTAGAGAGTGCTGTAAAGCACTGTAAAGTGGTATACAAGTCTAAGTGCTATTGCTATTGCTATTGAAAGATCCCCAGAATATGCTCCCTATTGTTTAGTTGCTGAAAAGGTTGGTTCTTGCTATCATAAGAAGAAATCAATTCAGTTAAAAAGAAAACATGTTTTCCTGAACTTAAAAAAGAAATATGGATGCCATGCTAAAATGCTAATATCCCCTTTATTAAAAGGCTAATAATTAAGTCTAAAATTCCATTTAATGCTAACACTAAGACCAAAATGTTTGAGAACCACTGTTCTAGGGAAATACACACACACACAAATCAAATGTGATTTTCAAAGCTCTTCCCTTTGCCCTTTCATTCTCCATTATCTCTTAAAAAGATGTCCTAGTAAAGGAAATCATTTGAATATCGACTGTTTTGTTCAGCATTGCAAGATCAATCCATATTCATAAAAATGAATGTAGGCTTTAAGCTGTCTATGATGCTAATTTACTGTGTGTTTATTTAATATACATAAAGTATAAAAAAGTTTTTAGTTCACCCAGAGGATTTTATTTATTGACTGAATTAGTACTATAATAAATATTAATAGCTTTCAGGCAAGCAAGAGGCTACTTTATTTTAATCATTAGCCATCTCCTGCATGAGGGAAAGAACAGAAAATTCTTCCTGCTTCTGCCTTTCTATACACAAAGTTGTTGATAGTAATATATGGAATTAAACTGACTTTTTTTCTCAAAGAAAGAAAGTAATAGCTAATAGATAGTAAGTAATGCCTCTTATTTCACAAATAAAATATACTTGTTGAAGAAGCAGGATTCTCTGTGTTACCATTTTCATGTAGCATTTACAGTATAAACCAGAGCTATAATCTTATACTGTTTAAGGGTGTGATAATCCTATTTTTTCATTTTTAATTCCCCCTTTTTAATTCAGGAGGGAGTTATAAACTGGATATAGTAAGAGCTTGTCTCAGCAGGTGGCAGCACACATCCAATTATTGCCTGAGCTAAGCAAGTTGGATAAGAATTAATTAGTTTAAGAATTTGAGACCACCAGAAAATCTTAAAAATATAGACTAGACTGGGAAATTTTTTTAGAACAAGAAAAATGGAAAACTGCTTCAAAAAATGTAAAAATCATATGGATTTGTCCATCAGGAGCTGAACCTGACTTGGAATGAAACTACCTGTGCAGTGAGAATGTATTTGGAATGGTCATGATCATTTATAAGTTTATTGGAAGGATTTGGCTGGTTTATATACATTCTAAGGACGGCATTAAAGTGGTTAGATCTCTGTCTAATCCAGGTATGGAGTTACCTTCCTCAGTAGTCTGAAACTCATAAATCACATGCAGGAACCTTACTTTTTTTTTTTTTTGCTTTATGACTTCCCATGATTGCAACAATCAACTATCAGAATTCAATGATACAGATTGAATTAAACTTCTATTGCGTTTAATACCCCTTTTTTATTTATAGGTATAGTGGAATGTCTTCTGCAGTCTTTGGAGGCTGCAAATATGAGTAAGAATAAACACACATTTCTTCTCCTGTCCTATAGAATTATTATTTGCTCATTTTCATAAATCAGCTGTTTTTCTGTGCATTAAATTTTCACACATTTTACTGGCCCAATTTATATTGTGGAACTGTGGAAGCTGATTGATAGAGCGTGTAATACATTTTAGTCTCTCTGTAACTTACCATCTCCTTCCACAGCAAAACTTTAAAACTTCTTTCCTACAACATCCTTCTGTGGAAAGTCTATAGAACCTGCCTGGTTCATACAACCTGCTAAAACTAGGTTAAAATTAAATTAGATAATTTACAGTTCAGTGTTTTGTGGAAATTCAGCCACTGCCTTAGCATGTTACGTTAGCCAAGCAATCCTGTTGAACCATAATTTGTTTGCATCATGTGCCATGTGAATGCAGCACTTACCTGATTTAACCTGATTTTTGTGTGTGGTGTGAATCTAATTAGATAATAGTGATAATGCAGTTGCCTCTGAATATGTGAATGTGACTTCTGAAACCACATCTATTCTGTACAACCAAGAGATTCAACAATAGTGTACATGTTTTCCCCACTTGATATACCCATTTTATTTTTACGACAGAACTGTGACATTAACAAATAATGTGATATTAAATATCTGGAACTCCAACAACTACGATACGTGATTGCAGAACTACTAATCATTAATCTTCAGACTCATTCTGTTCTTGTTTAGTTGCTATCTGATTCACAGGTCAAAAAAGAAAAGCCATCCACAACCTGGAAAATACCGGTAGCTCTTTGCTCTTTGGTACGATTAAGATCCTGTCACAAACATCAACAGAAGATAGTGAAGTAAACATGGAAGGTGGGGACCTTCCTCATCCAAGAGATCCAGAGACCTGTGTCCCTTTCCAGTCCTCATGCACCATTGTTCCCTATTAGAACTTCTGCCTTTGAAGACTGGTGAAGAGTTAAATTACAGCCAGGCAGCAAGTTGGCTTGAGGCCAAGTATCTTCCATCTGTCCTGGTATCGGTCATGTGCTCCGAATGTGGCAATCACAAAACCTATTCTTCGTGCTGAAGTGAGCTGTATAGAACAGTCCTTCGTTGTCCTGGTGAGGACAGACTCCACCACTTCTGGAGTGCTTATTAAATTGCGTCTAGCTGGTTGCCTCCTTTCCTCCCATACGCTCTCAAGTGCAATTAGCAACTGAACAGAGTTACGTGCCACAGAACAGGTTCCTCCTGGCTCAACTGATAGCTGATCCTCCCATGTGTTGGTTCTTGATAACCAGCATTTTTCTCCCCCTAAAAAAGCAATAAATAGGGCAACAGCGAACTGTACTAGGAATTTCGTAGGTTGTAATCTGAATGTATCTGGAAAGCATTAGGCTGAGAAAGAAAGCTTTAAAGCCTCAGAGCACGTGGCACATGCTACATCTAAGCAGAAAGCGAACTCCCCAAATTAGCCAACTAGTTTGTGGTGTTTTTGAAACCACATTTTCAAAAACATGTCATGGAAAATGACCTTCTGAGAAAATTCAGCTGAGGTTAATGCATAAATGACTATGAAAGAAGGATATCCGAGGTGAAGTTATCCTTGAGCTGAACTGCGCTTCTGATCGTGTCATAGACCTGTCAAATAAAATATCATTATTATTTTTTATTACGGTCTTTGACCAGTCTTTACAATAAAAAGAGCATAGTAAAAATGAGAAAGAGTTTAAACACAGCAATTTGTTATTGGGAAAGGGTCATGGACATGTCCCTACAGGATTTGGAGATTCAGAGCGAGAGGGTAAAATTCAGAATTGTTTATTTGCACTGTTGGAAGTTAAAACCCACCAATATTCTCTTAGAAAAATGAAATATTTTAGGATATACTAAAAGGCAGAATATTTCCCCTAAAAGAGAAGTAGAAACTCAGAGAAGTAGAAAATCACACATACACACACCCCTTTGTTAATGGGCCAGTAAGGCCTGGGCCAGTGTATTCTACATAACAAAGATCTACCTCCTTCAGCAGAGCCATTTAATTGCCCTTCATTGCACCACTCCCCAAGTTTCAACCAAATTTAGCACATAGACAACCTAAAAGGCTAGCTATGACCTCTGACAGCAATCAATCAGGATACTCCTCCTGTGCCCCAGGAAGTTCAAAGCCAGAGAGGGTGTAAAACCCAGGGATTCTCAGCATCTCCACTCTTTTTTTCTTCACTCAACATCTTCAAGGCACGTGATCCATTAAAACCATCTTTCCAAACAGTCTCCATGTTTCCAGTGTCTTTTCCCCCACTTGGACCTGAACCCAGACGGACATTGCTTCCAAGAGTACCTTCTGAGAAATTAGTAAACTTGTAGTTGGAAGCCCGTTGCTGTCCTTCATTAATCCTAGATATATTGGGGGCAGATCCACATTAGCACCTGAAATCACTCCAGTGATTTCCTTCTGATTTCCACAGACAGGGACAGGAGGAGGCATATTTCACAGAATATTCTCCAGGAAGCAAGGAAAATAGTATTTTTACGGAAATTCTCAGAAAATAATTTTTAGAGAGAGGTCATCTCATTGGTATCCTAATCACAGAGTTAAGTATAGCCCAATAAATTTGTGTGCCTCATTAAGTGGAACGCAAGTTGCCAGAAATCATAGCAGCTCTCTGCTCATCCTTGCTGTTTCTTTGACATCATTCTCTCTTTTTCTGTCGCCTCCTCCTAGCC
>JANHFK010006753.1:0-12133 GCA_036250565.1 Sibynophis collaris
CTCAATTCCAACTGAGGAACTGCAGAGGTCCCTGGTTGGTTGTCTTCTTCTGGCACTGAGTCCTCCTCGCTATTGTATTTAGATGCCAGTGGCACAGGATGATAGTTCCACACCTCAGTCGGCTCTTGGTCACAACAGCTCCCAGGTTTGGCAGATGCAATGAAGGGGCTTGTTGGGCAATTCCTATTGTGGCTGAGGGCTAACCCTACCTTCCTTCAGACCTTGCTGCAGGGTATTTGCTTATGAATAGAGCTAGTTATCTCTTTATCTCTTAAGTGCTGACATCTGCTGTGGGTTGTTAAGGAAGGTGGGGTCTGCTTTCCAAGAGCATGTTTCTTCATTTTTCATCCAGGGAAATATAATATTCTGCCTTTTTAATATTTCTCAAAATATTTCATTCTTCTAAGAGAGGGGTGGGTGCTAACATTCTACACTGGCAACAGGATTGTTTCCTTTAAACCATAGGACATCTTTGAGCTCTTAAACACAGGATATAAATTAATGCAGTAACATAAATAAAGTAAGCATAAAGCTGTCTTACTGACATGGGTTAGCCTCTGTAGGGCAGCTCCTTTAAATAAATAATAAAGGCACATAATAAAGAGATAATATTTTCATTTTGGTTTATTAGCAGCATAATAATAAGTTGTATCAATGTCCCTCCAATGTATGTTAGAGTTTAATAAAAGGGATGTGGTCAAAAGTTCTCTTTTCATCTCCTCCCATTATGGTAATTGTACATGGAGTTTTTTCTCCAGTAAAAGTGACTTTGGCTTTAAGTCCCTTGGTAGAAGAGGCTTTTCTTAGTGTTTGTTCTCCCTATGTGGTTTCTCCTGGCAATAGAGACTGCAATTTTCCCAATTTATCATTCACTGCATTAGCTGTCTGTGCTTCTGCATCTGCAACAGAGATGACACAGCAAGATTGGTTCAGTTTGCACTGTGCAAAAAAAAATAGAGATTTTTCTTTGGAGGAATTAACCTGCATAAATCCCCACTAAATTGCTTGGCTGTTGTTGCATGTGGCATCTTTGATAACAAAGAAGTTGAAATAGAGATGATACATTCAATGACATTTCCCTTGGGCTCACTCAGTTGTTGTCTGAATTATAAATTCAAAATTAGTGCATAAATTATAGTGTGCTTAATTTTTATTGCTTAAAAGCGTGCTCCTTTTAGGTACAAGGAGTGAACATTGCCCTGATGCTGACCCTGATGTAAAAAATGTTATAGGGTTTCCTACTTGAGCAGGGGGTTGGACCAGAAGACCTCCAAGTCCCTTCCAACTCTGTTATTCTATTATTCGGACTATTGAGACAGAGTGAGAGTGGATAAACTGCCTTGGTTCTGGTGAAATGACAATTGTTTAAGGATTCAGGGGTTGATGTTTTTTTTCTAAATACACCTTGAATGTTAGTCACTAGAGATATGAAAAGGTTATCTTCTTCTCAGCTAAATGGTGTATGATATGGGGTGGATATGAAGGAATGGCAGAAGCAGTGGAGGATAACAAAAATGTGGATGATTACCGAGATCTGATAAAAGGTTTCTGGGAGCATTTATCTGAAAATCTAATGTGCAGGGTATGCATTTATTTACAGTATTATAACCATGCTGTACATTTACAAATGATTTTTCCTTAAGAAAATGAGATATTATCCTCCACTTTCAGTACTTTTACTCAGCTTGTTAATTGTTTGTTTTTTGCTGGTATTTGACCAAGATAAACTTTGACTGATGAACTGCCAGACTGACTGAATTCTATATTTATATGTATATGGGATATTATTTTCTTGTTATGGGTCGTCCCCCCAGCCTATTCAAATATGTATCTGTTTCTCCAGAACAAATATCCAAGACAAGAAAGAGCTTGCATTTTAAAACCAGTGTGGTTTGACTTTCACATTAATAACACTTCATCTCTTCAATTAATTTTAGCACTTATGATAAATATTACCCCAAAGTTTTCCTTCCAGGTGGGTGATCCAGTTTATCTCCATCTGTAATGGAGGTGTAGAAAATCATTTCAGCCAATCTATGCTGGACACATAATTAATATAGAATAATTTTTCCAAAGTAGAATTCTGAAAAATTTGACAGTGGGATGAGGCTCAAAAGAACATTTAAGTACTGTAAGTACTCTGCATGTCTGTATTTGAAGATAAATTATAATTACCTGGGTGATCATATAATTGATCCTCCAGACTAATACTTTATACTGAAAGGTGAAGAACTAGATGGTATCAATGACCGAGAGGAAGCAGAACTTCAAGGTGTGCAAGCCTGCCCAACGCAGGGAAGAAAGCAGTAGCTATTGGAAGGCCTTGCAAGAGAAATATACTGTAGTGGGGAAGGGGTGCCCAAAGGCTTATTTTGCACACAGGTTAAAAAATGAAGAACAAATGCAGAATTAGCCAGCCCCCTGTAGCCCTGGCTTTGCCATTAAATTACTATTAATAATAATACTTTGCTGAAAAATGAAAAATCTAGAGCAATTGCTAAAGAAGTTAAAATGCTAGGACTATAAACTGTATGAACTGGGACTGCAAAGAGCACAGCCCTATTATGTTGAGGAGGTGTGAAAGAGGACAAACTCTCCTCTCTAGCATAACTTTATGCTTACTGGCATCTTCTGTTAGAGTGGAAATACTACTTGTGTAGAGATTGCTTGTGTAGAGATTGCTTCCCATCAATCAGAACAATCATCAGATTCAGAAGAAGCAGAAAAAGGAAGAGAAACTCTAAAATTAGTAGAAGTTGTGCTTTCTTTATACCAGCTTTGTGGTTCTTTGCCTCTCATTGTTCTGCAAAATGTAGAAGTGAGGTCTTGTTTCAGTGAGTGAGGCATCTTTAAAAGAATAGAGTTCTGGTTTTTCGGTTTGCATCACCAGCTAAGTAACTGACAGTTCACACTATTTTGATTATTTATAAAATTAGTAACTTGAAATTGAAGCAATTGAAGATAATTTTGTTAGTTGCATCATTTGTAGTTAATTTCTGAGACATCCTCTAAGGCAATCTCTGAAATCAAGTATTAGTGTAAATTATAGCAAGTCTTTGTCTGATTATGCTATAGACCTCTAATTCAGATTGAGAAATTGGATTCAGAAAGTAAATAATGCACATAAAATGTTGCTGTTGGACTAAATATAAAACTTATTTTCTGAATCTTCGGGGATTATTTTCCCCTCAACTAATGACAACAGTTGTGTTATACGTATGATATGACAGCTTAAGCCAATTGAAACAAATGGTGGCAGTTAAGGTATAAACATCTCAGGAGAGTGGTCTTAATTTGATGTAGCTATTATGAAAGCTACTGTATAAATCACTCACTCTTGCCCTCTTTACAGCTTATTCTATGTGTAGTGGTATAATTTTGTAAAGGTAAAGTTCAACTACAGTGTTACCAGTTTATTTATTTATTAGATTCATATTGCTATTCGCCCATGATGACTCAAGGTGGCTTACAGAATATAAAAAAACACATTTAAAAATAGTAAAACTCATAAAAAATCAAATAAATTAATGTAATAAAATCACCCCTGACCCCCCACCTCCTGCCCAGCAACAGCTGATTACACAAGCCATTTAATGGGCTCCATCCTGCTCCCCAGGCCCACTGGCAGAACCAGGTCTTCAGCGCCTTCCAGAAGAATGTTAGAGTGGGGGTCATTCTAATCTTTGGAGGAATGATGTTGCAGAGAGAGGGAGCCACCATGGAGAAGGCCATTTTTCTGGGTCCCACCAGGTGTATCTCCCATGGGGATGGGACCCGCAACATTCCCTGCCTCCCCACTCTAAGGGGTTGGGTAGATGTGACCGGCAAGAGATGGTCCCTCAGATAATCTGGTCCCAAGCCGTGAAGGGCTTTAAAGATGACAACCAGCACCTTGAATTGCACCTGGAAGCAAATCAGCAGCCAATGCAGCTCCTGCAGGAGAGGTGATACATGTACACAGCAGGGTCTGCAGAAAACCATGCGGGCTGCTGCATTTTGCACCAACTGGAGATTCCAGATGCTCTTCAAGGGCAGCCCCATGTAGAGCGTTTTGCAATAGTCAAGATGGGAAGTGACTAAGGCATGAGTGACTGTGAGTAGTGATTGCCGGTCCAGTAAAGGGTGCAACTGGCACACAACTCGCAGTTGCGTGAAGGCCCTCCTGGCCGCAACCATCACCTGCTCTTTGAGCAGGACTCATGAGTCCATAAGAACCCCCAGATTATGCACAGGGTCCATCTGGGGTAGTGCCACCCCATCCAAGACTAAAGATGGCAATTCCCCCAAACCCCAAACCCAGAGCCACTCGGTCTTGCCAGGGTTTAGTTTCAACCCATTGCTCCCCATCCAACCCCTAACAGCCTCTAGGCACTGCAAGAGAGAGGACATGCCATTACTTAACTCACCACAGACTGAGACATAGAGCTGAGTATCATCAGCATATTGGTGATACCTCAGTCTATGGTGATGGATGATCTCACCCAGCGGCTTCATATAAATGTTGAACAGGAGTGGAGAGAGTACCAAATCCTGTGGCACCCCACATAGCAGTGGGTGAGGGCTGGATCTCTCCCCTCCTATCAGCACTGACTGAGAGCAGCTACAGAGGAAGGAAGTGAACCAGGATAGCATAAGGCCTCCCACTCCCATCCCCTGAAGCCGATCCAGGAAAATACCATGGTGAATGGTATCGAAAACGGCCGAGAGGTCAAGTAGAGCAAGGATGGATGCACTACCCCCATCCCACTCCAGCCAGAGATCATCCAAAAGTGCAACTAATGCCATTTTGGTCCCAAATCCAGGCCTAAATCCTGACTGGTAGGGGTCGAGATAGTCCATTTCATCCAGAAACCTCTGGAGCTGCCACGCAACCACCTTCTCGACAACCTTCCCCAAAAAGAGAAGATTGGAGATGGGTCAGAAATTATCCAACTGGGTGGAGTCTAGCAATGGCTTCTCAAGAAAAGGGCAGAGCACAGCCTCCTTAAAGTGCTGGGGCATTGTCCCCTCCTATAGGGAAGCATTAATCACCACCAGAGTCCACCCGCCTGTCACCTCCTGGGAAGCTTTCATAAGCCAGGAGTCTAATACATGGGTCTAATACACAGGTGCTTGCACACATACTCCCTAAGATCCTGTCCACTTCCTTGGGAGCAACTGGTCAAACCGGTCCCAGATAACAAGGCACGAACCTGCCTCCAGGGCTTCCACCAGACCAGCAAGCACACTGGCATCTAACTTTTTATGAGATGAAACTCAGACCAAGATCTAGCTAACTTTTGAGATCTTATTGATTTCAGTAAGAACAGTTGAACCAATGCTATGCTGTTGTCCTAAAATTATTTAAATCTATTGTGTGATGCAGAGAGTCTTACTTCCAAATGAGCCTGAATAAAAACAAGGCTGACAAATCTCTTTGTTTCCATTTTATTGCTTTGGTTACAAGGTTATATGTATGTAATTGAAACAAATAACCTTCTCAAGACAGATATTAGGTTGAAATAGAATATTTTCCAAATATGGATTTCTATTCTTTCTACAGAATGCTTTAAATTGCGATTGGTTCTTTGCACACAAAATTGAAAATCTATGCAATCTACAGCTCAAAATAAAGCAATAATGAATGTTACCTTATATACCTTTAAGATAACTCTACCACTGAAATCAAAATTAGTTCCAGAGGTTTGAATGGGTTAGCTTTTCCTTTCTTCGAACATATCACTCATTTTCCCTCCTGGATATTTGCCAGTCTCTAAGTACTAAAGGTATGAACTCAGTCAAATGAACAATTTTGAGCAGCACTCCTGAATTAAAAGTCAGTCTCTTTTAGTCTCCAAATGCCATTAGAAGAGCATGGAACAAGCAGAGACAAGTGTGTCAGTTCCACCTCTTTCATTTTATACCTTGACATTCATTGCAAGCTATAGGGGAAATGTCTGTAATGGAGACATCCTACTTTCCTTTGCAGCATCATTCCAGATATGTAGAGATTGCATAAACTTTTCATACCAGATGTTTGCCATCCAACTTATGAACAGCAATGGAGAAGGCAGTGACTCACTTTCAGATTTAAATATATGTCCAACAGTGCTGTTCTTGATATTTCCATAGCTTGCAGTGGAATTTTCTTGTAGGATTGCAGCCAAATATTTCAACTGAAATTGGTGGGACATGTTGAACATTCTCTGGATCTCATTGTTTCTTGTAACTTGTTTTTTTTTTAAATCACTTGGACAAACACTAAAAGTTTCAACAATGTTGAAAAGAGAAATAATTCTTCAATACCAAAATTTTCTATTTTGCAGCTAAGCAACTATATGTATAGCATAGCATAGCATAAATGTCTTTATTTGGTCACTAACCAGCACAGCAACTAT
Organism: Sibynophis collaris; assembly: GCA_036250565.1. Taxonomy (NCBI): domain Eukaryota; kingdom Metazoa; phylum Chordata; class Lepidosauria; order Squamata; family Sibynophiidae; genus Sibynophis; species Sibynophis collaris. The sequence goes on from JANHFK010006753.1 coordinate 6,378, forward strand.
ATGTGGTGGAAGGAAACAGAAGAAGAATACTTGTAGATTTGTAGAATACTCTGTTTTGTTTGCATCCTGCCTCAGTCACAATTCATGTAAAAACATGTAGAAACATAAGTATTTTTTCTTCAAAAAATGACAGGAAAATCATGTTCAAATGCTACTGGGAATAAAGGACCATGATTCCAAAATTCTCCATGTTAATTTTATGGGGAATAGTCTTCTGAAGCATTTCAATAACACAGTGCAGAGAATATTTGATAGCTGTATTTACCCCCAATACTATTTGAATAATAGATGAGGTCTGACAGATTGGACCTTAGTAGCTCATGTGAAGCTCAGGAAGGTAGCAAAGGTGGATCACTTATATTTCTGGTAGCCGAGATTAATATACCCAAAGGACATGCTGCCATTGCCACCTTTCTTGTCTTCAGTCCTGCTCCCCTCTAAATAACTTAACTCTTTCATTTTTAGGAACTAATGTGAAAGAGCACCTAAATCAATATTTTGTGGTTATGGTTTAGTTCTTCTTTAGGTTTTTAAAAGCTGCTCTGTCCTCTTCTTTGAACTGGTCGTAAAATAATCTATATGTATAAGTAGATCACAAAGGCAACAAATTAGACTTATTCCAATTAAGAGCAGCTAGACAATAAATCATAACTTCAACAAGTTTTCATAATGAAATTAAATGATTATTCAAAATAGTGATCTTACCAATATATAAAAACAATCTATATTCAGTGTCAAGTGTCACCATGTGTTTAGTATCTTGAGATTATTTAATAGAAAAAGCCAATGGTTCAGGAAAATTAAAGTACACAAGAGACTTCCTTGTCAAATGCCACAATTTAATTTAAAAGTTTGAAAAACAAATCCATTGATGATAACCTAAACACAGGTGAAGATCCCAAACAATACAATACAAAAGCAATACAATGAACAAAAGATAATGGAACCCCATAAATTCTCAAAACATTTCATAAATTCAGTCCTGACTGTATCAAAGTCCTTTTCAGCATTCAACAAAATTAGAGTAGCTGGTTTCAATTTACAGGTACCTGCAAATGTATCCATAATACGAATAAGATTTCTATGTTATAACTGTTGCAGGCATCTAAAAACTTACTTCATCTAAATTAGAAAGCTCAGTGACAGATCAGTGTAATCTGCATTTCTGATGTGCCATCTGAGATATTCAACAAAATAATTCCTCTGACTTGGTTGGCAGAAGGTTCTAACTGTACCTATATGGAAAGGAATTAGTTGTATGACTTTTCATGTTTTTGTTTCAAATTTTAATTTTTGCCCTGTACTGCAATTACCTAAACAGACTACAGATGCTTCTGATAAAATGGGAATGTGGACAGCTACAAAAACAATGAGTATTTATTCTTATTCTTTTGTCTTTTTATATTTTTACATTACCTTTTTAATTTTGGTGTTGCCCAGATCTGAGAACTGATTCTTTGGCAGAAGTTTGCATTAGATCAAGATTTCTTAATAGCTTCAACTATACTTATCTTATTATAATTTGCTGGTATATTTATGTGTTGTCCCCAATTTGAGTCTGAGCCTGGTGCTGAGGCCAATGAAGAAGGTGCAGGTTTTGATTGCTTTTTTATTGGAGTACTCCAAGGAAAAGGGGTCCTGGCCAGAATGCCAAGAACCAAGAACAAAGGATTAAGAAAACTTCATACATTTTCACTAAAGAAGAAGGAGGGACAAGGTGTGATAGTAAGAAATATCATCTAATAAACATTTTAGTAATGATCGAACAGTTTGTTCTATTGGTCTTTATCTGTCTCTATTCCTAAGCCTTGGCTAATGAATGCTCCAAGAGGTATCTAATACACATTCTATTTGCTCCAGGCCATCTCTATTCCTAACTTCTAGCTGAGGTTTGCAAGATGCCTAACTCTTCGTTAGCTTTATCAGCTTTCTAACTATCCAGAATTGTTACAAACTTTATACCTGCGTATTTCCTGTGAATAAGCATTCTTTGTTCTTGCCAGACAGACTCCATAATTACAGGCTTCCGAATTTACTTTCAAGTGTGTGCCATAACCTTGCTTTGTTTTAGCAGACAGCCCATCAATGAGCCTTTATTAAGACAAGGTACATTTATTTTTTATTTGTTTTAAATTGTTTGTATTCTTTTAATTGCAGTATATTTGGGTTTTTACTGTTATCTATCTGGCATTGATAGATTGTTATGTTCTAACAAGTACATTAGGATCCTTTGCTGTTCCCATGGTTTGTGCTAAAATGCAAACAGTAAGATAAATAAAGGACAAACAGATAAGATAGAGAATGAATCAGAAAGAGATGGTCCTCTGTCCTTCTCATAGTCTAGTGAAACTGAAGGCTAAATCTCAATTTACCACCTGTCCTGAGTATTGCTTCAACAGAATCTGCCAAAATTATTTCATATTTCTTAATGGCCAGGACTGAGCCTGGCTGTGAATTACAAGAATCAACAGGAATGTATCTGAGGCCACATTTAGGGAGGATTGTATTAACAAGAATGCTTAACATTGCTATGTCAGGGTTCTGACCAATGCCCTAATAAAATTAAGAGTCTCAAGCCATTTAGCAAGAAAAATCCAGTTGTTTATTAGGAGCACCATGTTGGCACGACCTAGGTGAAGCCAGCTCTGACTTTACCTGGTCTGCGCCTTGCCTCTGGCTCAGGGGTGAAATCTACTTACCTTCCCTTCCAGTTTGGAAGTGCACGTGCCATCGTCACGTCTGATTTTTGACCCTCTGTGCATGCACAAAAGGTTTTGCGCATGTGCAGAAGATTAAAAACTAGGAAGTAACGACATCAGGACAGATGGGCGGAGCCTTGCGCTGCCGCCGCTACCGGTTCACTGAACCACCCACCGCCGCTGCTATCGGCATGCATGAGCTGGACAGAACCAACAGGATTTCACCACTGCTCTGACCTTGTTTCCCCCTGCCCGCAGAGTGTGTCACCAGTCACATTCCCCAATGAAACAATTTCTCAGATCGTAGAAGTCACTCCCTCCAGCCGTTGCAGGTCTCTGTGGAGATGGCCTTGACTTCAGCTGGCTAGGCTGTGTCTTGTTTTGACTGAGATGTGAATTACTTGGTGCAGCTGCGAGGTGTGATTCCCATCCCCCTTCCTATGGCAACTCAGGAGCAGGTCAGGAAAGCTTCATGAGTTAACATTAGGATGAGGAGGACGGCAGGTAGGATCTGCTATTAATCTATCAATCACTCACAATGTCAAACCCATCCATTGGAGCCCCAAGCCAACCTGGCAGAGCCAGATCTTTAAGCTCTTAGGGAAAGTCATGAGAATTGGAGCTGACCTCACTCCAGAGAGGCAAGATATTCCAAAGGCAGGTGCGACAGCAGAGAAGGCATTTCAGCTGGAGCCCACCAGAAGGAATATCCTGGCCTATGAAGCCTGCAGTATGCCTCCTCTGCTGGCATGGGTGGGGCAGGCCAATCTAAGTGGGATGAAACAGTCCCTCAAGTAGCCTGGAACCATTCCATGAAGGGCTTTAAAGGTGATTACTGTGTTGCCCTGCTCCCTTCACACACATGAACACACATCAAAAGTTCTACAAACTCTTATTCAACCACACCCCCACCTCCAAAGCAGATTCTCAGAAAGCATCCACATTGTTCAAGTTCATGTTATTTGTATTAGTTTTTATCTTCTTTTTAAAGTTTCAATACAAATCATACACACACACACACACACACACACACACACACACACACAGAGTGTCTTTGTGTGTGTGTGTATATGTGTGTACACCGTGTTTCCTGAAAATATAACCCACCCCGAAAAGAAGCCCTATCAGGTTTTTGAACAATACATTAAAATTAAACCCAAACCCAAAATTAGTCCTAATTAAGACCCTGCCCACCTTAGGATGCAGGAAGTAGGGCAAGGCACACAGGTAAAAATTAAACTAGGTTGGGGATTGGGGGTGGAGCTGCCCTACTTACCAGGCCTTGCACATCCCGACATCTGCCTCACCTCGCAAGCCTACCTCTCCTGTGGCTGATTGCCGCTCCTTGCACGCATCATCCCTGGCCTCTATTTCACCATCAGAGCCTTCCAGAAAGCCCTCTGCAGCCAAGAAACAAGGTGTGGATTGATGTGTGCGTCGCCCCTGGCCTCTGTTTCACTGTCAGAGCCTTCCAGAAAGCTCTCTGCAGGTGAGAAATGGGCTCTGGATTGATGCGTAAGGCACCCCCTGGTTTCCGTTTCACTTCAGATCGATACAAAGGATCTGAAGGTAAAACGGAAGCCAGGGGTTGTTGCGTGCATCAATCCAGAGCCCGTTTCTCAGCTGCAGAGAGTTTTCCGGAAGGCTCTGTTGGTGAAATGGAGGTCAGGGGCAACAGGTGCAAGTGATGGCAAGCGGCCACAGAAGTGGGCCATCAGCAGGCTTCTGCTGGGCAGGACTGTTGGTGCTGTCGCCATGAGATGAGTCAATAATTAAACCCACCCGAAAAGAAGCCCTAGCCATTTTTTCGGGGGTCAAAAGAAAATAAGACCTGGTCATATTTCAGGAAAACAAGGATACATACATACATACATAAATACATACACGTATATATACACACACACATACATATACATATACATATATATACACACATACCATTATATACTGTATATATAATAGTGGTTGATGAGGGGAAATGGACATGGAAGAAAGGAGGAAAAAAATCACAAATAGAATAATAGCACGGAGATAAAATACAAGTCTGGTATTAAATAAATACTAGAAACTAAGTCCCAACCATATGAATGGGAGGTTAATGTAAGGAGAGAGTTTATGAAAGCTACCAGTGAGAACAAATTATATTGTCACAGAAGTGCCTAGCAGTGAATGCGAAGTATGAAAAAGGATGCTTTGGGGGAATGATAAAGTGAAAAGGGCTTTGGATCAGAAAATAAGTTGTACATAAGATAAAGTTTGTTTCAAAAACTGGGAAAGAAAGAAATGTATTGTTTAGTGTATAAAGAGAAGACAAAGGTGCAAGAACTGGAGGAATAAGTTTTGTGCATAAGACAAGCTCAGAGGTTCCTTTGTGTCATGGTCCTGCTGAACTGAGACCAAGAGCATTATAGAACTCTCTGTAGAACCCTCTGAAGACAAAAATGCAGAACCATCTTACAGACAAGTACAGAAAGGACGGGACTCCTTTCACCTTCCTGCACTTTTCTTCCTTATTTTCACTTCTGCCCTATTATCTGAACCACCTGTACCTCCCAGCACCTTCCTTTCCCTTGGTACCTTTACATATTGCCACTAACGGCACTGCAATTTTTCGTACTTCTCTCCCACACCAGGGAATCCTTCTCCCTGGTACATGCATGTTCTGATTCTGTGCCTAAACCAAACACAGCTGTTTTGTTCTGTCCACAAATCAGCCCAAATTGCCTGCTCTGTATACAGGATAGTTCATAGATGGTATGTTTTGTGCACCTCTTTAGCCTCAAGGGATACAATCAGCAAGGAATGGTGAGATTGAAAACAGCAGAGAAATTGAAAGGCAGTTTTGATGGAAAGAAAAGTATTGTTTTGGAAGGGAGTGAAAATGGACCATAAGAACCATGGTTGGGATTAAGAATAAGAATGATAAAATCATGCAAGATGAAAATAATAATAATAATAATAAATTTTATTTCTATACCGACCTTCTCCCTGTTGGGACCCAGGGCGGTGTACAAGTCCAGTAAAAAACATTTAAAACAGATAGAACAAACAATTAAA
>JANHFK010006758.1:23832-35260 GCA_036250565.1 Sibynophis collaris
AAGAAAGAAAGAAAGAAAGAAAGAAAGAAAGAAAGAAAGAAAGAAAGAAAGAAAGAAAGAAAGAAAGAAAGAATGAATTTTGGAAATCTCCTTTTTCAAAAAACTGATTGAATTTCAGCATAAAATTGAGATGGGATTTTTATCCCTAGTGGGCCTGGCTGCAGAGGTAACAATTTCATTTTACTAATGAATTAATGGAAAGAGGAAATAATCAGAGGGGCTGATGGTACACTAAACATGGACTTGTCCATAAAAAATGTTTTGCTTGAATCAAATGCTGATATTTTTGCTAATGTAATTAGCACCATGTAATTCATTTAAATGTTTTAATTTAGTTTTTGTTAACTTTGCTCTGCCACCATATTTTAAAAGAGCTCCATATTTTAAAAGTGAATTAACATGAAGCTAGGACAGAGAGAGTACAAAGATGAATTATGAAAAGAGATTGAGACAGATAATATCTATCCCTTTAGCTCTTTAACAATTCTGGATCAAAACACTGCATTAAAATATTTAGGTTGTACCATTCTTCATAATTTTCTGTCACTTTCACTATTAGCACTAAATATATACTTACATTCTCCTTTCCACTTGCTTGGATCCAACATCAGCCTGCATTTTGTTTCTTCCAATTCTTCTTTCAACAACTCATGCTTTGCTTTCATTTCCCTAATCCGTTGGTGACGTCTCTCTAGGATTTTCAGCTTCGTATTAAAATATATCAAGCCCTTTAGGGGACAAAAATTATTCATCTGTAACTCTTTGCTGGCCATCTCCTTGCCTTTCCTTATTTCCCCAAAGCCTACAGTCCACACCATTCAACTTCAACTACTCACATGAAGCCTCAACAAGCAATATTAAACATTAGCTGAGTTCTCTCCCATCCCATCTTTGCTGAAAGTGAACTTTCATGGATGCTAATCTAATAAAGCAACCTTCTACAAGCACTTAGGACACTTATTGCCATTCTGAATTAATGTGCTCCTTTACAATACACTTAAATTACAACCATATGTACAGAAATTATTTTCCCCCCTGTGAAATGAGGAAATATAGCTCCATTAGAAAAAATAACATTTCAAAATCCCAATTCTATGTGCAGGTGGGATGCCTAATCATGCCCCATCTGGTTTGCTCCATAACCTATGCTACAGTTGTCTTGCTTCATTTTAAACATGGGTTGAAAGCGGATGGGTAAAGGACTTGCAGAGTAAAAGTAGAGGAGAGAAAACAAAGCCTCTATTCCCATTTTGTCTGACGTTTAAGCTTTCAGGACAACAACAAAAAACTATATATAAAGCTGAAATAATGGTGCCAATAAAATTCAAATATAATCAAAATTTTAAAAAGCAGCAAAACACAATTTAAAATAATGGATACTAAAACACTAGAAACAATGTATAATAAAAGATCTGAGATTGATTGTGGAGTTATCAATTAACATAAAAATGCATACGTGTAGCACTTGGGTGAGAAGTTATTTCACAAACTCCCCAACTCACTTAGGATCTCCTACATTGGCCCGAGGGTTCTGCATTGAAACCATCCCCAATTGTGTGCACAACACAACTAATTGAAAATTTTATGTTTGCCACAAAATAACTAGCTCTGAAGAGATAAATAAGATGGAAATACATGACTTACCTTTTCAACATCCTGGAAAGGCTGTTGTAAGTGAAATAAAAGAAGCAGTTATTTTAAACAGGTAGCAAACTAATGATTGTAATTCCTGTTACCTATCAGAATTAACTGGATTGTTTTGCCAATTACAATAAATTAAACTCACAGCATCTTGAACTTAACAGAATTCTAAATGATACGTTGTTCCATTTACATAAAGAGTTAATGACCCTTTAGTGAAAGGAGACCCATAAAGTTTCATCAGGCAGGCAATTATTATAAAGCCTACTCATAATGTATTAATTGATATTCTCCACTCACTCCATCAACTACATTAAACACAATTAATGGTGGACCAAATTATTTTCAATGGGCAAGACACACCCAACATATGAACTATTTAAAAATGGCTTATGATATTGATTTAATTACAAACTGCTATTCCATTTGTATACTAGATTTTAAACTACAATCTTGCCTCACAGATTGTGAAATTTATATTGTCCACTTTGTTGTAAAATGTATCCTGACCTCACTTTCCTCTTGCCGATGTCGCTGTAATCGTTCCACATCATCAATCTCATAAACTTTTATTTCAAATGGCTCTTTCAAAGTCCCTGGTAAAGGGGGAAGATCAACCCACTGGCCAGCAACGTTCTGTTTTCTGCCCAGAGATGTAGAATCAGGAAGAGGAGCTGGAATCAGTCGACGGCGCTGAAAACCTGAGATTTAAAAAAAAATGTCCTCGTATCTTTGCCTCCTAAAAAAATCCATGAACATTCTAACCCAGACAAATACGTAAAATACATATATGTATCCACAGACATTTTGCTATAATAATAATTACATTATGTGTCTAGTGAAATTCTCTCACAGGGCAATATAATCAAGAAGCATAATTGTAGCTGAAACTGAACAGTTCACACTGGATTTTTATGTCCACAAATATCAGTTGATCAAAACTTCTTTCTTTTTCCCTCCTTAATTTTGTGATGTCTTAACATACAAAGTTCTCTGAGTTTCCATATCAAAATGATTGACAAAGTAAACCAATAGGATTAAGGAAACATTATGACATCACAATAAAGCTAAATGATGTGGTTGTAAAGAAGAAGAAACATCAGCCATAAAGCAAAAAAAATCATGTGACCAAGCTGATTTACAATTGCAGTCTTGATTGCCATTATTAAAGGGCTGTTCAGGTTGTTAAGCAAAGATCTCATCCAACCATGATTTCCAACTTCCAACAGGTTTTCCCGTTGAGTTTGCTTGTAGGAAGCTGGCAGGGAAGGTGGGCAATCATGATTACATGACTGCAGGGAAACTGAAATACCAGAACTCTAAGGCCCCATCCTAAGTCCTCTTCATTTAACCTTTGAACTGAATGAATGGTCATAAATCAAGGACTATATATAATCCATATGGTTCACAAAACAACAAATCCAAACACTGACATTCAACTGTACTAGACTCCAGCTTCTCCCTATTCCAGCACTTTTGGGAAGAGCCAGCTCTTCAAGGTCTTTGAAAAAGCTAATAGAATGGGGGCCTGCCAGATCTCAAGGGGAAGAGTTCCACAGGGTAGAGCTGCTACAGAAAAGGTGTGCTTTCTAGGTGCCATTTATGGTAGGTCAAGAGACCTAGAGCATGCACACATCCTATTAGATTGGTGAAAGTGAAGATATACTCCAGAAGAAGCAATGCCACAGATAACCTGACTCAATGCCAGCCAGAGTTTTAAATATAATAACCAGAATTGCACCCAGAAAGAAACTGAAACCCATTACAGATCACACACCTGTGATGAAATATGGGCAAACCAAAAAATGCTCTGCTGCTGTATTTTGGGCCATCCCCAAGAGCACACCAATATAGAGGCCATTGCAGTAACTCAACTGGGAAATACCAGAGCATGAGTGACTGAGCAATGACTCCTGATCCAGGAATGAACACAATTGGCACCCCAGATGAGATTGCATGGGCTCGCTGCCTTAGAAGAGTGAGGAAAATTCTCAGGGATGACTCATACCCTGGTCACCACTTCTTTACCCTCCTATCATCGGGAAGGAGATATAGAAGCATAGCCAGATGCACAAACAGGCTGAAGAACAGTTTTTATCCATGGGCTGTCAGAATCCTGAATGCAAAATAACATCATAACTACATAATATAATGGTGCAATAGGACTGGGTGTTTCATTAATATGATTTATCGGGTTAGGAATTTTCTGTCTTCACTGTGAGTTGTATTGTGTTGGGGGAGGTGCACTAAGGGAGCTCAACCAATCTCATTGTATCATGTTTCCCCAAAAATAAAACCCTGTCTTATTTTTTTTTTGAACCCTGAAATAAGTGATTGGCCTTATTGCCATGCACTCAAAAGCCCAATTGCACTTATTATCAGGGGATGTATTATTTTGGGGAAAGCAGGGTACATATGTTGTACGCTGACAATAAAAATTTGAAATTTGAAAACAAAGCTGCATGAAGGTCTCTCTGGCCATGCCTGTCACTTTCTCGTGAGCTTACGAGATCCCAAAGTTCCATGCAAGCTCTATTGGGAGATTGCCTCCCTGGCCAGAATCAAAGATGACACATCACCAGAACCAGGAGAATTAAGATTCAGAGCTACTCCATCTTGCTAGAGTTGAGTCAGAATCCTTGCAGCCTCCAGGCCAACCCCAAGACAGCGCTGCTTGGTTGGCCAGAGGCAGAGATGTGTAAATGCTGATGATACCACACCTCATGTCACTAGATGCCAAAGGCCTCATGTAGAAAAAGAATGCAAGAGATTCAAGACCCGAGACTCCACACATTGCAGGGTCCTAGAACTCAATCTCTCCCTCCCACCAACACCAACTAAAAGTAGCCACAGAGGAAGGGGAAGAACCATTATAAATATCACACTTCCATAGCTGGTCCAGAAGAAATCCAGAATGTTAGTGTGTTGAACAGATCTAGTAAAGCTTGGATAGATGCATCACCCTCCCCACATCCCAAGACCTCATCCATAAGCATGACCAATGATGTCTCAAAGCGAAGCCTTGGCTAAAAAGGGGCCAAATACATTTCATCCAAGGCCATCTGAAGCTGAGTGGCTACAACCCATTAACAACCTCCCCTAAAAGGGGAAAGACTGTACAGTTAGGTCCAAAGATGACTCTTAAAAGGGAGGTATACTATTATCTCAAGGTTGGTGACACCACTCCACCCATGGTGAGTAATTAATCACAACTTTGAGCCAACCACATGCCATCTCTGATATGTCTTATCCAACCCGGATAGCATAGGTCCATAATAATGTGGCAGAATTTAAGCCCTGAGGGCACTTGCATAGGAGTAACCAGCTTAAACTCATCTGAACAACAAGCCCTTAGGCTTCTTGTGCAAATTGAGAAAATGGGTGAATTCAGTAATCAAGTTAAGTTCATTGCATGAACACAGTTTTGAGTCTTTACAACACTATATCTTTATTTCCTTTGGTAGAGATAGCCCTCTTTAGTGATCATTCATTCAGTGACCATTCAAAGCTTTGACTTCTCTGAACAAGGAGATGTACAGCCATCTTCGAACCAGCAACCTTTCCAGCATCCCCATGGTCACATGATCACAATTCAGGCATTTGGCACCCAGCATGCAATTATGACTGTCGCAATGTCCCATGGTCACACGATCACCCTTTGCAACCTTCACTGCTGGCTTCTGATAAGCAAAGCAATGGAGAAGTCAGCAGGAAGTCAAAAGATGCAGTCACATGACAATGTGCTTAACAACTGCACACAAGTCACTGAACGATTGCAACTGGTACTGCTGTCATAAATCAGAGCAGTCATGATTTTTTTGCTTTATGATCATTTATCCAATGGATTATCCTAAGGCTATTCTAGCTTCAAATAAAAAAAAAGTTCATCAGCATATACAATTGTATTCATTTACCTTGAATTAAGCCCAATTGAATTCAGACATACTTTTCAATAGGAATATGCAATTCGTTTTCTTTCTCCCCAAATCTAGAACATTTGACTAAATTAGGAGTGGCAAAGCACTAAACACTCCAAAAGGTAAACTGTGATTTATCAGCAGAGGACTATTCCAATTGAGAAAACAACTGCTTGTCATTTTAAAAAGAAATGCCTTATAAAGCATTTCCTGGGGCAAAACCAAATACAAATCCATCAGCCATAATACTCTTTCAATATGTGGACAACTTTACACAGCTGTTAATATTGATTTGCAGGAGAGACTTGGGAAGCTGATGTGCTATGAAAAGAGAACAGCTGCAAAGACTGAAACGGGTATTTTAAAACAATAGGTCACACAGTAAAATAAACTGGTTACCATGACTAGGAAGTACAACGTGATCCCGTATTTGTATATACACATCCTACACCTGTGAGGAAATGGTACCCAAATATCATCTATGGCTTTTAAATTGGGACTGTATCCCTAATGGATAAGTTAAGTCACGGCAATGCATTTTAACATTCTCCTATCAGGGATGGTAGATTTCAGACTTATATTTAAAAACTGGTGTTTTCCCTCTGACATTTGTGACAATAGTTTAACAATATTCACAGGGCTCTTCATTTGATAGTCAAAGTTTTGTTTATTTCTCCCAGGATTAATGCAACATCCTTTAGGGTAAAGAGATGTCAAACTGGCAAATGGACATTCCATGCCGTCTTGATGGAGAATTCTATGCAGAGTTAATAAGACTGAGGCTTCATTAGGTTGGGAAAGTTTTAAAAGGTCTAGCTGCTGAAGAAAACAAAACTTCTGGGAACTCTGCTGTTACCTAGATCTTGCTTAAAGAAGGGAAGCTGAGCTACTGTATGGACACTATGGAGTGACCAGCTACTCTGGTATCCTCTTTTTCCTAAAGTTTAGGAAACTAAACTATATTATTCCTAGTAGCTGGAATTGTCAGTTGTTTCACTCTTCTTTCCTCCTACCACTTTATTTTCTCAAGCTAGAGAAATCAAAATCAATCAAAAAAATGATGTTTTTCTGGAATTATTATTCTGGTGATTCCAATCTATTTCTAATTTTGGTTCATCCTTAGGTTTGTAGATTATTAGTTCCATTAATCAGACATTTTACTGAATTTTTTGCAAATTCTTTTATGTACTCATAATTTTCAATTGAAGACCTACCAATCAAAGATTTGTATGAGTATCTGCTAGAATTAAATAATACCACTTTCAAATAAACCTATATTTTCAAAAAGGTCGCTTTTGAGACTCTTTTTTGTAGTCTGTGGGTTGTGTTGTCTCCAGTGGTAATCTGGTAGCCCATGATGGCAGATGGCTTAGCTGAGCTAAATATAGACTAGACGAAGCCATCCATGCCATATTCAACACATCCATTCACAATCCCCTTTATTACCATACATCATGCCCTTATTCATACCCATCACTACCCAAGCACTGTCTGTGTGTGTATATATAAACACACACATACACAACTGTCCATCCTGCTTCAGACCCTGTTCATTTGCAGCTATTTAGATGAATCTAACATCAATTAATAAAATATTTATGGATAATATGGGAGCTGTTGTAACAGTGGGCAGTATCTATTTTAAAGTAACTGCCTGATCTTTTTCATGGATACTTCCCCAAAAGTATTAGAATAAAAAATTACATGGGAAGGGCTGAGAAATTGGATTCTTTTTACCTCTTCTTCAGGGAAACATAAGCTGCCCTTGAAAACTTCAACCTCTCCCGTGTAATTTGTATGGAACAGAGTAAAATCTGCTAGCATCCCCATGGAGCAGCAGTCACACCTGTCCCATAATAAAACAACTGGTTCCAAATAGCCATTACTAGTTAACATGTATTTAGGGAGTTCAGTGACAGAATTTATTAATCAAAAAAGTAGTATTGAGGATCTGCCTCTTTCATTAAGCCATGCAGATTGATCATTTGCCTCTTAGGCTAAAGCTCAGGTGCTACTTACAAATTAAAAATCTGTCAGGTCTGAACATGCCTTCAGTTTCAAGGACTACTATGATGGCATTTTCTCATATACCATATTCGCTAATAGGCTGGTTTAAGGTTGTGACAGACCTGCTGCAGAGACAAATCAATAGAAATTCTAATACCAGGTTTTTGTATGAGGTTATTGTATTTTTACCTGCTGATCTTTTCTTTGGGGATTTCAAACTTCTCATGCGACTTGGTGAAGACATCCCACTTTCGCTCATGGAATCATGTGCTGAGGAAGCACTGCCAGTGGCTTCGCTGTCACGGATCATGCTTTCATAGCCACTGCTGCCACCACTATGATAAAAAAGAGCTGTCCTACCCATTGCAGGTGGTAGTTCCCCACTCAAGACACTACTGTTATCACTCCCATGCCCACTGCTGTAGCGCTGAGGTCTTCTTGGCGCAGTTATCTTACTGTATGGAGATGGCAGCACCTGGATCTGTGACTTCTCATCGCTTAGATTAATTCCACTGTCATTACCACTATCAGAGTCTGTCGAACCCCGGAAATGGCTCATCTTGCCTGAGCTTCCTGACGCTAGCTCATTAACACGACTATTGGCTGCCCTAATGGCCTGCTTAGTTCCCATAATTGTTCCTCGACCAGGTTTATTGTTTGTGCCTTGCGTGGACTTTGGAGTTGTTTTCCCACTCAAAGGAATGCTAGCGTTCTTCCCAGCGGACTGAGCCAAAGACTTCACAGAGGAGCTCAGAGACTTGGATCCACTAGCTGAAAGGCTACGACTCTTATTCCCACTAACTGCAGTTTTCTGGCTGGTAGCGCTTTTCATCTGACTATTTTTGCAAGATGCAGACATGGCGCACAATGGAGGAGAGGTCAGGCCAGAAACATCAGGAGGAACTCCCAGTCTGGGGACTAGCCGGCCATTCCTGCCATTGCTAAGGCCGCCACCACCATTTTCCTTATTCAGATTAGTTTTTCCTCCCACAGATAGCAAGCTATCACATCTTTCAAGGGATGTGTGGCTCCCATAACGATGGACACCTTCACTTTTTGATGCCTTAGCCTTTAAACTTGAAGTTGCTTTGGGCAAGGAATGGTCTCCTCTGAGGCTATATTTGCTACTGGCATTTTCAGCAGTACATAACCCAGTTCTCAGTCGTGAATCAATCTCATCCTCATGTTTTACTGCAGCCGCCCTATTAGCTTCTAATCCTACAGCTTTGGCCCCTCCGTTTTTTTGCTCAAGGCTGGATTTACGAACAGGAGGTGCTGGAGGTATGATGCCATTTGGCCTGGGTAACATGCTCATCTTTTGCTGCGCATTCTTCTTTTTCAGGCTCCCAATGGCAAAAGCAGTTTCAGAATTCCCTCTGTGCATACCTTCTGTAAAAGCACCACTGCTGTGTGACACAGGAACTACTCCCAGTGTGGTGGCTCCTCTTTTAAGCTGTGGGATTTTAGGGAAAGCTTCAGACTTTTTAGCAACTCCACTAGAAGACTTGCAGCTCATTTCACAACCGTCTACCACCCTTTGTGAACAGGCAAGTAATGTCTGGGATTTTAAAGCTTTAGTTGTGTTACCAAATTGTTGGGTAGATCTTGGTGGCTGCTTCTGTGTACAAAATGCCTGAGAATTTGAAGGTAACATATTTGTGGTATTAGTTTCCAGACGATTGTCTGCGCGAACCAACCAGGGATCATCAAACATCACATGTGGCTTCTGCAGTTCTTTATCACAGAGAGTATTATTATGAGTCAGAGATGAGGTAGCTTTTGTTCTTCGGGGAAGACTGGAGTGTATAGTTTCAATCACTGGAGTGTTTTGAGAATTAGAAAGCTTAACTTTTGTGGTCTGATCAGTGATGCAAAGAGTACTTCCAATCTGACACACTTTGGTTAAGTCATAGTTTTGAAGGCTTCTGTTGACTCCTGAGGCTGTTTTGTTTGAATTCATGCTCTCACTCTCCAATTCTGAAAAGCAAAAGCCGCTATCATTCAAGGTAGTTTTCAAGGGAACAGAGATATTAGGAGAACCCAAAGTTAAAGGTTCTTCAGACCTGTGACAGCCATACGAGGGTTGCATAAGAAAACCATCAGTGGCATGGGCCCCTTCACTTCCAATTGTACAGATACTGACTTCACTTAGCCATGAGCTGATCGAGGAACGTCTGCTGCTACTAGTGAAGGGTTCTTCAGAAAAGGGTACAAGAATATCAATGTTGACACCTGTTGTGCTTGCCTGAGAGGTATAAGCATCAAACTCATCATTTATACTGCTGATGATACTAACTGGCCTAGAACCAGAGGCAAGAGCCTGAAGAGAGCAGTCACTATTAAAGCTGATGATGCTAGACGGTCTTCCATTGTCCATAATACCACTGATAGATAACTCCTCAACCACTGTAAAGACAAGCTCATCTTCACCATTGAGCTCCACAGGCTTCTGCAAAGTCACTGTTGTTGTCAGTATATCCCTGTCAAAGCACGGGCCTCGGAAAGATGATCGAAATCTATGTACTTCAATACCATCTGCCTGCTGTTCTGTGTCATTATTTATGGTGTTACGTTCAATTTCACTAGCCCCTTGTTTACTCATTCCCACAGGTGGAGTCCTGATGGAATTGTTGTGATCCATCTTTAGATATGCTTGTTTGCTTGTCACTAGGCATTCCTGCTGCTGAGGTGGTGGAGGAGCAGGGCTGGGCAATGGTCTCTTCATATATGAAGTTTTTTCTTTCACAACCATTTCAGCATCAGCTTGACTTGATTCATGAGTCTTAGCACAATTACCTGTTGATAATTGACAGGAATCAGCCACTACTTCATTATTCCCACTGAAATCTACTCTCTTGCTTTCAGGTTTTGATTGCAATTTGGCATGTTCTGATTTTAAAGGAGATAATTCCTTTTCAGGGCAAGTAATGTTGTGCTGGAAATAAACGTTTTGTCCCTTTTTGGGAGTTCCTGTTTCTTGTGAAAATGGTTTTTTAAAGCCTCCGATAGGAGAAGATGGTTTGGATTTAGACTGCCCATTTTCTGTAGACATGGATACTGTACTATTGGAAGCTACAGCAGTAATCTCTCCAACAGGAAACTTGACAGGTTCCTCACTTCCATCAATACACTCCAATCTTTCCTGCAATTCTGCAAAGGTGTTACACTTAAAGTGATCTTTGTCAGAGCTTTTTGGAAGGCCACAATTGTCCTTGCTTCTTTTTTTGTTCAAAGAAGGGATTATGGGAACAAATTCTGGAGGGCCTTCATTATCAGTCAGCTCTCTGTCTGACAAAGCCGTACCATTGGAACCTACATAGATAACAGTGTCACAGGACTGCTCACTGCTTGAGGAATAATCATGTTCACTAGAAAGATTCAACACAGGAATGTCAGGATCAAGAGCTATAGTCCTTGGATGAAAAGGTCTCAGATGAGGAGGTCGTCGTACGTGGCCTTCTTCACAGGAACTTTCTCCTCCAGATGAGCTGGATGCATACGGCTGATTATAAAAACATAAAGAGCAGAGAAGGATTTTTAATATTAAATGTATTCAGAAGAGGACAAATTATGAGTCACTTTTTCACATCCTACAGAATAGTTTTTGGTATCTATTGGAATCATTCCAATAATAATACATTATTAGTGATAATGTATTATAGTGTATCACTTATAATACAATTTTAGTGATAACTTTCAATTTTCAAAAGGCAAAAAAAAAAAGAATGATGTGGCAATTAAATGGCATAATCACCATGAAGGAACATTGATTGAATGGTCAAGTATGCCCTACGTACATGCAGGAACGCCTCCTGCAACCGAATCTCTCCCAAAGACCAGTACGGGCCCACAGAGCGGGCCTC
>JANHFK010006759.1:25142-36718 GCA_036250565.1 Sibynophis collaris
TTCCTGTCTAGGCAGGGGGTTGGACTAGAAGACCTCCAAGGTCCCTTCCAACTCTGTTATTATTATTATTATTAAGAGTGGATATAAGTAACTATCTCCTGAGAAATTCCTCCCTGGTACTTCTAGGATCTTTGTCTCATCTTTCCATTAAAGGATTCAGATTGCTCTGAACAGCATCACTGGGTGATAACCTCTTGATGTAATAAGCAAGGAAAACGATCAACATTTTGATGATGTGATCACCATTCTGTAGGATCAAATATGAGTTCTTATCTATAGCTATTCACTTATTAACCTGACTTTTGCATTGTAGAAAAATGGCTGTAGATTTCTTTTTAGTCACTTCCTTTTCCTTAGGTCCTTATCACTTAGGGTTGGCAAGTGGGACGAAGTTTCATGAGTACTCTGCCTTTCCCCATATTCCATTAAACAGGCACAGGATGGAACTGTCCACCAATCGTATTAAGGAGGTTTTAGAAGCACCCTCTGGAAAGCCTCCTTACTCATTTGATACTGGAGTGATCATTTTAATAGGTTCACCCTATGGATTTTTGGAACCTCTGTGATGTGCAATTTTGATGAAGAAGGGGTAATGAAAGCAACTCATTGTAAAAAGAACAGTCGTTGATATATCCTTAATTTTAAGATCAAATTTCTCTGCAATAAAGAACAAGTTCAGTGGGTACCTTCCAATATAAGTTGTGGCTGCATTTGTACTAAGCCCAAGATCATTGTGGAATCCATTGAACAGCACTAATTCAGTTCTCCACAGTATGGAGGTTGAAGAAATGAAAGCTAGTAAACTTGTGAGCTTCACCACCAACTCAGAGTTGAGTTCCAAAGGCTCAAGAAAGGCTACTCGGCAGAAAATTGGTTGATATATTAGCAACAAATCTGGTTTATCAATGCAGCTCAGTTCCATGACCAGCATCCATTCATGTCTGGTGCAGATTTCCTCATTGTTACAAAGTCTCACAAAACTCTCCTACTTGTCCTTGACCCAGTGACTACTGTACTTAGGACCTGAAATATAATTGAGCATTTTTCCAGTAGGGCAACATCCTTCTCTCACTAACACATGCCAGATCTGCACACTTGTCTGTCATCATATCATATATGAATGCAAGCCTATTATGCACAGACCTGTTGATTACCAGCAGCAGAAGCCAAGGTACCTAAGAATTTAAGCACCTGGGCCTAGGTCCTGGTGGAAGAACCATTAACTCTAGGTTGTCCTATGTTTTTCTGAAAGTCTTATATAAGTTTGCTAAAATGCTGACGACTTTCAGGGAATTCTTAGGCAGTGAGAAACACATCCATTTGGAGTTAATTTTGTAGGCTGGCTGCATATAGGATCAACTTTGTGCTCAACAACCCATTGAGAATTACAGACTTCTAAGAAATATAGGATTCATTCCGAGCATAGTAATTTCCTACCAGTAGGAAAAGAAAAAGGAATTCTTTAAAATGAAAGGTTTGAGGTCGTAAGATATTAGGGAGTAAGCAGAAATTACAGTACACTGGAATAATAGCCTCTGTTTGCTTTTTCCCTCCAGTGTTCCTTCCCTTTTCATATCCTTGCTACACATTTCACAAAGAGCTAGCAATAGCAATCCATCTATACATTATCAAGCTGTTCCATAGCTGCATTTATGCTGTTGTTCATTAGACTGACCTTCCCTATTCTGGCAGCTACCAGGCTCAGGGAAGAATTTGACATTCTTGCTCGAATTCCTGTGAGCTGCAGTACCAACCAATCCACAGGGCATAAGAATAGGAATCCTTACGATGATCTGCGTTAAAAAAAAACCCCAGAGATATTTGAAAAATAAAATAGATGAGTGGCTATAGTCCATGTTTGCTCTGAAGTATGCTGTGACACACACATAAATAAATAAATAAATAAATAAATGGAATGGAATGGAATGGAATGGAAAGGAAAGGAAAGGAAAGGAAAGGAAAGGAAAGGAAAGGAAAGGAAAGGAAAGGAAAGGAAAAAAAGAAAACATGGACGGAGATGTGCACCTGAGTATTTTTTTTATCATTTATTAGACTAATAAGAAGATACAGGTTGAGATTCAAACCCAACATAGGATTGAGAATCAAATTCTTGACATTGTATGATAGCCAATGGTGCTTAAATTGTTGTCCCTCACAGCCTTTTCACTTGCAGTTATTTGTGTTAGCATTGCTATTATTCGAAAGCCCATGCCACGTTGCATGGAATAGAGTGCCTGTTAAACATTTCAGGAATCTCCAGAAATCTCAGTTATGCAATCCTAATTTTCGACAGTTAGCAGACACAGAGAGAAAGAGGAGACTCTCTTAAAATGAAGGTGGGGAGGGGGAACTTGGCCACATGCTTTCTGTCACAAGCAAAGCAAATATTATGCGCTGCAATGAATTTCTTGCCAGGCACAGCATGTTGGAATGTGTCTGGCTCCTTTTGCTAAAGAAAATCATCTGCCTCTGAAAATGTGTTTTATGAATAATGCTGTTATTTTCTGTTAAGAAAACGGTGGGGTTTTATTTTCCAGTTGGCAAGACTACTTAGAACAGGCGTAGGGGACAATGGTCCCTTTTCGACCAGTGGACTTCAACTCCCAGAATTCCTGAGCCAGCCAAATCCACAGGTTGTAAAGGGGCCATCATTCCTCATCCCGGATTCAGAACATATTTTGTAGAGGAGTGTTGATTTGTCAGCATGTTTGCTTAATGTCGTATACCAGTGATGGCTAACCTTTTTGCCGTTGTGTGCCAAAAGTGCGGGGAGTGAGGGGGGGTCACGCATGTGCGTGCCTACACCCATAATTCAATGCCCCCGCCCCAGTGTATATGCACGTGACCCCCCCTGCGCTCCCCTTGCTTTTGGCATGTGATGGCACAGTGGGCTCGGTAGGACCTTTTTTCGCCCTCCCCAGGCTCCAGAGGCTTTCTAGGAGCCTGGGGAGGGTGAAAAAGGCTTTCCCCACCCTTCCAAAGGCCGGAAACAGCCCGTTTCCCATCTTCTGGTGGGCCCGGAAGGCCTGAAAATTAGCTGGCTGGTGTGCGCATGTGTGCTGGAGCTGAGCTAGGGAAACACTTGTGTGCCCATGGATATGGCTCTGTGTGCCACCTATGGCACCCGTGCCATAGGTTCACCATCACGGTCATATATTGTATGTATTCTCATTCTATATTTTATTTGCTATTTTATCCCGTTCTTTCTCTTAAAAACAAACCAATACCAAAAACAATCCTCCAAGATAATCATCTAATACAAGAAGTAAGAAAATGATCGAGGACTGTGAGCATAGCCGGAAAAGAAAAGACCCAATTGGCAATAAATAACAAATTTGATCAGTACATCAACTTTAAGACCCCCTGTAATGCATAACCCAATAAACAGCAGCATAAAAGCTTTTCTGCCTCAAAGGTCTCTCGAAAAGAACAGTGACTTGGCCAGGAGTGGAAAACGGCATCATTAGCAATGACTAGGCATGGTTATTTGTTGAAGGCATTGTCCATGGTATTGATCACAACTGAAAATATCTCATTTCTTTTACTTCACGCTGGAGAGGTACAGAGATCAAGGCAGTGAGATATTTATAACGCAGAGGAGATGACACATAGGTTCACCTAAAATAACTATCTATCTAGATCTGAGGAGATTAGGATTTCAAAGCAAAGACAACATTTTCAGTCGGGTCCAAAAACTAACTGATCACAGATCAATTAAGAATAATGCCATTTAATTAGCCCCAGAATAATATTTTAACAAGTTCTTGGCAATAGATAAGTGATTGCATTTAGAACCAACAGAAGTTCCATTTAGGGGTAACTATGCCTCCATTTAAAAAATAACATTCAATTATATTTAGCACCATAGGTAAAGAAACAAATCATAATTACTATATGTGTATTAAAGCAATTTCTCACCTTTCAAATGCAAGATAGAAAATACTAGGAATTAAAATCCTCTACTTCCTAAGAGCCGTAATTTTAGGGGGGCAGCAATAGCATAATTCTGCAGGAATAAATGATGTGTTGTCTAGATAGAGTCCATTCCACGTGTCCCAGAATGTCCTAGTTTGGGTTAATCCATTGTAGACAAAAAGATTGTTTCCTAAGTAGAAAACAAAATAAAGGCACAACACAATTGCACAGGTTTTTCCAGCAACAGTGCAGAAGTCTTTTGCCATTGCCATTGCTTTCATCTACCAAAGTATTGTTGTTATATAGATTTATTATAGCCACCACTCCAAAAGACTCTGGATAAATTACAACATATTTGAAAGTATAATTAAATGAATTAAAAATATAATAGCAAAATATAACAATCTGAACAAGAAAATATTGAAAACAGTAAAGAAAACACACAACAGGGTGGCCACCGGGGTGAAATCTACTTACCTTCGCTACCGGTTTGAGTATACTTCTGTGCGGGAGTGCCTCTTCTGCGCATGCGCAGATGGTTAAAAAACGGAACGTAATGACGTCCCGGTGGGTGGGCGGAGCCTCCCGCTGCCAGCGCTACCAGTTCAGTGAACCGGATAGAACTGGGGGGATTTCACCGCTGGTATCCACTAACACCCTAATCGCAACCTCTGTTAAGATTTGACATTGCCTGGGTACAGAATCAAGTTTTAAGGGATTTCCAGAACCCCAGGAGACTGGCCACCATGTATGTCTCATCTCTTGGAGATACAAGATTATTTGTAAGTTCAAACAAATTCAGCCAATGCCGTTATCTGCTGAGATACTTCTGGAGTACCTTTACATGTTCTGACTGATGCAATCAAGGGCTAGGAGAACATAACAAATATCTTTTTTATATTTGTGGTGGGGTGAGGGATATCCTGCTGCTGTTTTGAAAGAGCTTGAAAACTTGGCTCTTTGCCCAGAACTTTGGCAAGGTTGATTGATGTGTATTTGTTTATTGTTTCTATGCAGCTATCTCTTATTTTCGTCTCTTAGTGTATTATTTTCTTATTTAATTTTTGTATACTTTTGAACCACCCAGAGTTGTTGGGAATTGGGTGGCGTAGAAATGTAAATAATAATCTAAAGCACCACTTGAACACCATTGGCATTGACAACATCATCATCAGTCAATTGCATAAGGCAACTTTACTTGGAACAGTTACATCCTGCCACAATACCTTTAACACCACAAATAACCATTGCTTATCTTAGGTCCTTGGGAAGAACTCAACAGGTGGACAATAATGCTAAATCCAGTTTAAACATCTGGCTGACTATGTGACCAACCATAATAATAGGGTAGTATTTCTTCTTCTTAATAAATCTCATGCTGATTATAACTTTCATGCAGTTCATGCACTCTCTGCTTCTATACATCATGACCAGTGACTATCAAGAAGGAAGGCTATAGTTGAAGTAGAATAAGAAAAGCCACTTAGTGATTTGTTTGCTCCTTTTCAGGTGATCTGGTGTCTCGGGCAATGCATCACCTGCAGCCGCTCAGTGCAAAGCAACATGGCAACACCACACCTTTGCATCATCGGCAGGGGTCGCTCTACTGGGAACCGGAGGCCTTGTACACTCTGTGTTATTTTATGCACTGCCCACAAATGGAATGGGAAAACCCCAATGTGGAGCCTTCCAAAGTCACACTACAGACAGAAAGGTAATATTTCTGCTGAATGGACTCACAATTTCTTAATTACTGTATTTATCTAAAGACACTTGTCTTTAAGGTTATTTTTTTTTAAAAAAAGATTAATTAAATAAATATACTGTACAACAATCCTTTCATTTTAAGGGTACATCATTTAGAAAGTAAATCTAGCCTTTTAAGTAAACGTAGTAGTTACCAAATGCTGGCTAAGTACTGTAGGTTTCTTGACTCCATCTATTTTGGTTGGAGTTGCTGTTTCTTGCTGGAATACAGTTTGTTTGCCATACAGCCCTCTGTGGCTAATACAGAATATATCAAAAATGACACCAAGTGGCCACAGGCTGCAGATTGGTTCCAGATGTCTCTTTTGGAGTGATCTTCTCTCTATATATTTGGTTGCTTGGCTGAGTCTTTGAATTGGAAAGAAAACTTACTGGTTCTGTTTGTAGTTTTTAACAGGTTTAACAGGTTTGGTCTTAAACGTATATTTTTTACAAATTTAATGAACTTCTGCAATTGTAATTTGGGAATAGCACCTGAATAGGAACCATCATCAAAAGAATAAGTGTCAGAGAGCAGCAGATAGCTAATAAAGTCTGTTGAGGCACAGAAGTGATATTGAACAAGGTCATCATTCATTATTTTTTGTTCAATTATATCTCAAGATCCAAATCTATGTACAGGTGCCTGTGGCCAAATTTGTTCATTCAGCAAAACTGTTTTCAAATATATGTTTTCTGCAGGGATTTCTTTTTTCCTCAATTAAAAGAATCTATTATTGTGCCTTTAAAGGAGCTATTGAAAACCATCCAGTGAAACCTTCCTAATTGCTTAGTAGTTTTGCCTCTTAGTTTTATTATTTCTTAGTATATTTTTCTTAGTAATAGATTTTTTTAACACATGGGAATATCAATATGATCGCCTCCTGCTTGAAATTCTCTATAATGCCCTGATGTAACTTCATCCTGGATTATATGTGGAACCATCAAATTCGTGGATTTCCATTTGCTGCTTCTTCTTAGTAAAGCTAGAATTGGTTTCTTGCTCACCCTTACAGTTTTGTGAATCCATGACATCAGATACTCTTTCTGATTCTTCTTTTCATCTATGTATGGTTGCATTCCAGAAATTAAATTATTTCCCCTTCTTCTTTGCTGCCTCCTGCTACTCAATAAACATACTGTAGTAGTATGTAGTACATAGTAGTACATTGCACGGAGAAAGCCTGAATTATTCTGATTTATATACACCTTATATAAAATGGTCATCCCAACAATCTCAGAGTAATATTCAAGATAAGAAATGTTAATATTAACATAGTATATTGAACTTCAATATATATTTCTACTATCTACTATATATTTAGTGATAGTAAATATACTAAGTAATGTATAGGACACAGGAGTGATCTAAGAAATCTAGAGTGGACATGTAGGAACATTTAATTTGCACATATTTTATTTCAAATTACTATCTCTATTTTTATACCAATTTTACATCCCTCCCCCCCCAAAAAAAACAAAATTCTGACCAGGTAAGTTTTTAAAAAATGACAGATTCCATATTGCATAATCTAGTTATATTTTACTGCACATTATTACAATTTTAGCAGTTATGAAGTAATTGGAACTATATTAAAACCAGAGGAAGGTCTGTTCCTTTTTAAACCTATTTGACAAATTCCCTTTCCCTGGAAAACCACTTTAGGAACTGTGGTCATGCGGTTAAAGCCAGAATAAGCTTTCTGTATGGTTGCCAGGAACTTGTGGTTGATTTGGAAAGAGCAAAGATTCTTTCTGCCACTTAATTAGATGTGCCTTGGTCTTCAGCACCGAAAATCTGGAAAAATCTGAAAATCTCTTTTTGATGCTTTCTTTTTTAGCTTCAGTTCTCATGCAGCCTCACAAATGTGATTGGTTAAAGTGGTTTCTATTAGTATTTTCAAAAGTTCCTTTTGCATTTTAGCTTCTCCAAAGAGATAGCATATGATTTACTTTCATATGCTAGCATTTTCCTTTCTGAACAGCTCATTTCTTTCTTTTATTTTCTTTTGGGGGTGGGGGGTATTTACAAGAAGGAATTGTTTTTAGTTTTATAGTCTTGATTTTATATTAGAAAGGAAAGAAGGGAGAGGAAGAAGACCAGGACAATGTCTCATCCCCAAAGTTCAATACAGCTGCTAGTCTGGTTGTTTTCCATATGTGGATTGCTTTTCTGTTTCACCCTAGAGAGGAATATATTCAGCTACTCCTGTATTTAAGGTCTGAAGATTGAATGTGAAAGATGCACATCTGCGTCTCTTGGTTGGCGATGCCCATAACCTTTGAGGGGGGTCTAACAAGTTCATGTAAAATGTTTCCTTTCCCCCCAATCCCAAAGGTGATTTTTCAAAAGGCGACTGGACTTCTTCTTCAGTTTCTTCTGAAGAAGCTTCTTGGATGAGAAGCAAAATGTCTTCCAAGAAAAAAAACAAAGTCCAGTCGCCTTTTGAAAAAAAGCATCTTTGGGACAACTATGACTGAGAATCATCATAGACATTTCCCCCCCAATCTGTTAATGATTCTGTTTCTCCTTTGCATTGGCAATTGCTTGGTTTGTACAATATTCAACTCTTTTCTCTATCAAGTGCTTGAATGTTCTGGAGTTCTTATAGGGAATTTTGGATTTGGTTTGCATGCTTAAAGCTTTCCATTGTGTTCATTCTGGAGCCCAACCAGTCTTCTATTTAGAACTCTTGAGAATTAATGCTAAATTCCCTCATAAAAGAGTCTAGATTAGAACATGGGTGTACAACCTTTTGGATCGCCTAGGCTGCATTGAGTGAAGAGGAATTGTCTTGGGGTGCATTTAAAATATATAATATATTAATGTATATAAATAACATAATAGTGTTAAACGATTACAATCTTGTGGGGTCACGTTACTAGCTATCCAGGGCCACATTTGGCTTCTAAGCTTCATGTTAGACACACCTGGTCTAGAATCTTGTGGGCAAATAGATTATTTTGAAAGGTAAATGAATTCAATCTTAATCTGCTCAGTGAAAACCTGTTTTCGGAAATTTATTCAGTGGAACAGAGGTTTTTTTAAGGTCAAATATTAACAGTTGTAAGCATTCATTCCTAGGACCATTTATAGTAATTTTTAATGGAAATGAGGCCTTAGGACCATTAGGTCATCTTTTATTAATATTTAATTACCTAGAGATAAACAAAATGACCATAGGCTGGCAAAAAAATTGGGAGTGGAAGTGACTTCTGACTTCCTGCTGGCTTCCCCATTGCTTGTGGGAAGCTGATAGGGAGCATCAGAAATCACCATTGTGTGACTGTAGTCGATTGCAGCAGCACTGCAGCAGCCAAAAGTTTGCAAATATACCAGATTTAAAGGTCCTGAAATTTGAAATTCCATGGGAGTAATGGGTCCTGGATAGTGGTGGATTTCTACCAGTTCACTCTGGATCCTGAGAACCAGTAGTAGCGGCAGCGGGAGGCTCCGCCCACCTGCCTAGACGTCATCACAGACACTGCGCATGCGCAGAAGCACCCCACGTGCACGAAGAGAGTGTGCGTGTGTGCTCCCGTTGCAAACCGGTAGCGAAGGTAAGTGGAACCCACCACTGGTCCTGGATTATGTATGCATTCTTTAGCGCATTTGAGGCAGGGGTGAAATCCAGCAGGTTCTGGAGAACCGGTAGCGGAAATTTTGAGTAGTTTGGAGAACCAGCAAATACTACCTCTGGCTGGCTCCAGAGTTGGGTGGGAATGGAGATTTGCAATATCCTTCCCCCAGGAGTGAGAAGGGAATGGGGATTTTACAGTATCCTTCCCCTGGAGTGGGATGGAAATGGAGATTTTGTAGTATCCTACCCCTGCCGTGCCCACCAAGCCACCCCACCCCACCAAGCTTTGCCCACAGAACCAGTAGTAAACAAATTTGAATTTCACCACTGCCCAGGATACTGCAACCATCATAAATATACCAATCATCTGAATTTTAATCATTTGACCATAGGGATGCTGGAATGATCGTAAGTGTGAAAAATGGTCATAAATCATTTTTTTTCACTGCTGTTGCAATTTTGAACAGTCACTGAATGAACAGTTGTAAGTCGAGGACTACCTGTAATTAACTAATGTCCCCAGTTTATTATCTACAATGAAGTGCACGAAGAAATAAATACAACATAACATAGATGCCTGAAACACAACCACATTTAAGACTTCAACATCAAAAGTATTTTAAGAGTAGAAGAGATTGCCAATTTCCTTGTGGCTTCAAGCCAAGTAGATATGCATGAAAGTGGAGGCAATGTGGACTTTCTGAAATGAAACTGCAGATTGAAGACAGCCTTGCAAGAAGCAAAGCCAATGATTGTGGCTGAGAATGAGGGGCCCATGAGAATATTGTCTCCTTCGATCCTCTTTGGAGAAATAAAGTATGTGGCATTCCCTGCATTGTGCTTCAGACTCTTGCTCCTCATGAGGAGACTGCAAAGCAGTGGTTTCCAGCGGATGAGAGGACCAGGAGATGAAAAAAAAGTCATTATTGTTCCTAGCTGCAGTCAGAACAGTAGTGGGTTCCACTTACCTTCACTACCGGTTCGGAACCCCACACACGTGGGGCGCTTTTGCACATATGTCCATGATTACGTCTGGACAGGTGGTCAGAGCCTCCTGCTGCTGCCATTACCGGTTCACCCCGACCGGGGCAAACTGGTAGAAACCCACCACTGAGTCAGAGCCATCCAAGGACACTAAGGTCATATTTTCTTTACTAACCACAAGTCTATTCTGTTTTAAAGAAATTAAGCACTTTCAAAATGATAATGCTGAAAACACAACATTGAGTGCCTTCAATCCTTAATATGATAAAATGAAACTATCTTTATGAGCTTTAAGAATTCAAAATAAACTTCAAAAGAAAGTCAAAGTTCTGGCTGTAGAATATTTTAAATGTATCAAGTGGGTTGTAAAGTTTCAGACAGATTGTAGGTAAAACTTTTAATTAAAAGATTATTTTAAAAAAGTAAAGTCAATATTTACTATCTCCTGGAGTGGTTTAAGCTATCTATAGCTTACTAAACGTTTTCACAACCTGTTTTCTGCATAAACTGAAGGGAGATTTTAAGTATCCTTCCAATCAGACTTCATGAAGACTGTATATTTGTAAGTCATTAATAGTATTAATGACATTTATATGCGTACATCAAGCAACCCTCCAAACATTTAAGTAAATTAACTCAATAAATCATACATTCAAATGCAACATAAAACAAGGTAATAAAACTTAGAGCAGCTCAAACTTAAATAACATGTTTTAAAAGGAAGAGGCTCACACTATATGATTTACTTACAAGATAAACAGAAACATATTTCACAGTTCCTACCCTGAAAAGCCATTAAAGATGGGATCAGCCTCAGTAGAGAAATAACTGGTTATTGTTGAAAAAGTACTTATGTCATTTGATGGGTCCGCTCAAATTAAACACTGTTACGAATTCAGGTAAGTGATTTGGGGAATGTAGTCTTTTGACCAATGTCTGAAATATTTTGAGTATTAACATTATTTGAATGAATGCTTCTTTATACAAAGTTTGTTCTGTAAACTGTCCCATATATAATCCAAAGGATTTGGCTGGCAGATGAAGACATATGTCACGTATGTAGCATGTGAAGGTTCTTGCGTGTCTACTTGTTGGGACTTGGATGGTGCCATTGCTGCAAAATGCAGGGATAAAGTAAACCCCTGGTTGTGTAGCAGGGTATGTTCCCCATTTTGGTACTATTGTCCTATTGTTTCTTGTTGCTTTTGTTTCATGTTTCTTTTTGCTTCACACACATACATAAATTAATGAACAAAAGCTTGACATCAGGACTCAAAACAAGGACAAGATAAATCTAGGAGCATTTCAGTCTCCTAGGACATTCCATAGCAGACCTTGGAAATACTGTTT
>JANHFK010006764.1:15429-26980 GCA_036250565.1 Sibynophis collaris
AGAAAGCCTCTGGAGCCTGGGGAGAGCTTCCCCACCCCCCTGGAGACCCTCCAGAGGCCAGAAACAGACTGTTTCCCAACTTCCAGTGAACCTGGAAGGCACGAAAATCAGCTGGCCGATGCGTGCATGCACGCTGCAGCTGAACTAGGGCAATGCTTGTGTGCCCACCAATATGGCTCCGTGTGCCACCTGTGGCACCCATGCCAAAGGTTCGCCGTCACTGGTCTATACAGTCATTAGGATTCAAACACAACTCAGCTGATATACACATCCATGTGTGCGTTAAAGTTGTCTGCAATAAGACAGTCCAAACCAGGACGTTTGATTCAATGCATGGATTCTATTTCCTGGATTGGGAACAGGAAGGAAATGAAGATAGGTTGTGCTTGCTAAGATTTTTAGAACAGTAGTTGTTCAATGTTTTAAAAAATAAGCAGTTGGAAAAGCACATAAATCTGCACCTATTTGAAAAATTAATGATAATAAAATAAAATGCCTGCAGAATTCTCATACTTCCTGCCCCACTCATATGGTATGCATCTGTTATATACTGGCACAACATTCATTTGCACACAAAAGAACTTCCAGGTTCAAAGCCAGACCATATCTTTATATTTTCCATATGTATCTCTATTGTTGTCTTCTCATGGCAATGTGGCAGTGATAACTATTTTGCTGACTTAACATAAAACCATTTTCTTAACATTTAAAATACTATAGATGTGAGCAGGATCAAAAATACAAGGCTATAATTACTGCTCTGTAATCTTACTACAGTGAACCATTTACATGTTCACTGAAAAATATTTTGCTCCTATTTATCTAGCAAATCTGTATTTTATTTAAGCTTTTATTGCCTTGATTTTCTTGAACCATTTCATTTATCTCATCAGAAGATAAGTTGTACAAATATTAAATGGGATAAAAAAGGAACAGAGCTTTAATCCTACTGAGAGCCAGAGATATTGAATAGAATCGGGAAGTACTTTCAAATTTTGGTATATCCCTTATCACTGGAAGTCCCAAATATAAGGATTGTTGGAATATGTTGAAAGAAAAATATGCGTATATTTTCAGATTTTTCTTTCTAGTTTCCACTATGTCTCCCTCTTGCAAAAATAGTGTTGTATCTGCTGATATATGTTATTGATTACCCAAGTTCATGACATAATAAATTAGTTGAAGCTGTGAAGCAATATTTTTTAATAATGAAATTTAAAGATATAGTTAATTCCATTATATAAAGTGGTTCAAGAAACGATCTTTTTGAATCTCTTGATCTACTCCTGGAATTTGTCTTTAAAATAAATGGATAATTTGCCATAAGGATAGAGATGTAAATTATTATGGAGTTTTCCAGATGTACATTGGTCAGAATTCATATCCCTATTTCAGTTTATTATACCATTTTTTAAAAAAAAACAGTCTTGAAAATTAGTGTAGTGAATTTGGCTTTCTAGAGGAAAGCCAAAATGCCTTGAACTGCAGTTTACTAGAGGTACTTTTTCATAGTATTCATAGATATCCAGAGTTTTTGCTTGAAATCCCAGGTAATCAGGGACCCAATTCATCTAGGTCATGAGCAGATGTAATGTGATATAATACCAATGTTTTGTCATGGTCAGATCACTCTATGATTGCCACAGAATTCATCTATATTGCCAACTTCCAAAGGAAAAGCAAATTAATTCAACCAGACTGCTCAAATACCTAATGGATCTTCTTGGCTTTCAAAGGATTCCCAAGGATTTCCCCAAATCTACACTTGGCAGTCTACTGAGAGCTAAGTCCCATCCTAGAATATGGAAATGGCAACAGCCTTGGATAGGATTGCATAGCTTTTCCTTGCTTCACAACCAGCTCTGGTAGAAGAAACATCAGAGGAGATACCTCAGGTATGTGTGTAATTCATATTAATTTCACCAGTGGTGAAAGACAAAGAGTGAATCCAACCAAATATAAGGGAGAGCTCAGGTTTGAGTAAGCATCAGAGTAATAGAGGCAGAGAAACAGCAATACTATTTGCATCCTATTATCACATCATCACAATTCCTGCTGGGGAGGTTTATTTAATGTGACCCAAACTCCTTTGGGAAGAATGAGCTGGAAGAACATTTGTTAGGCTGCTCAACAAGATTGTGGGCATTTAGAGGATAATTCTTAGTAACTGCAAAAAGTATTCTAAAGAATTTAGAAGATTCACATGGAGATGAATGCTTGCTAGGCAGGTTCTAACGAAGTAGCAGAGACTATATCTTTCAAGGTTATTTCAATGTTTGAACCTGTTACCTTGAGGAAATTAAAAGGATTCTCCACAGCATCAGTTCTGCCACATTCAGCCTGATCACTGTCTTTCCCAGGGAGGTTATAACAGGAGGCTAGTTTCAGTTAGGAGAAAGGATGATACTATTGGCCCTGGAGGAGGCTCCAGTTGTAGATATCTCAACAGGAAACAATTATCTGGATTCTTTTCAACAAGGGTCTAGGTCTAGGTATGGAATATAATTCATATTAATTTTGCTTCTGGATAACCTGTGGTAGAATCAGGATAGGGGAAACTATCTTTTCTTGACTTCTTGGAAACCTTCACTATTATATTTTTTCTGGATTATCTGTAAGGGTTGGGAGCAAAATATACTAATTGCAGTGGTACTCTTTTCAGAGTGGACACTTCAACATCTACATAAGGTTGCTAGGAGAGGTCACACACTAGAATAAAAATATCAGTAAGTCGATTGTATTCAGCTGCATATTTGAATTCCAACCCAAAAAGAATGTCATTGAAGTTCTGTCCCAATGCCTGGAGGTTTTCTGGGTCTGGCTAGGTAGGAACAGGCTTAGACTCAATTCCAGCAAAACAAAGTGGCTGTGGACACTTTCCAGAGATATGGCTCTGGATGGGACCATGCCTCCCTGTTTAGCTTGTTCAAACAGAAGATTTTCCTGTATCCAGAGCTTCTGCTTAAAAAAAAGGAAGTAACTGTAGCTAGGAGAGCTCTGCATAGTTCCATCTTATGCTTTAGTTACAGCCTTTGGCTTGACCACTTCCCAGTTGGGCTGTGGTATAATGTGTTCTACTCAGGGGTGAAGAATAGGCACCAATTGATTTACCATAGGACACCACCACATTATATATGGCAAACCAACTGGTGCCCATGCCTATTCTTGACTCAATTGATTCATATATATGGATGATTGCTTTATCCTGATGGTCCCTGCCTGTCCATTAATATCTGTGATAGAGGGCTTCCTCTGAGTCCCAACTCTCAGAAATGTCATCTGCAGGAATCTCAGCAAACTTCAGGGTCAGAAAAGTTTTGTTTTCCTCTTGAAGAGTAATTTTTTAGATTTACTTTAATTGTTTCTTGGTGTCTTGATCTTTGATATTATTGCCATATTTTATTTTTAATCCTATTGCTATTTGGAAGTCTATAAAATGTTCAGAGTCAGCAGTCACAATAGAAGCAGTTTTTACAGTAGACATTCTATTTTTCACTTACATTAGAAAACAAAGAAGTCACTTATTATTTTGAAATTATTTTAATATATAGTCTTCCTTAATCTTATTGTACAATTTACTAAACAACATTAACACAAATCAATAAGTATATATGTGGAGAAAGGGAGAGACTGTAGATAGATATGGATAAAACAAGTATTAGATAATGCGTTCGGCATGATTGAAGTCAAGTTCCAAAAACCAAGACCCGTTGAAGTTCCTCTAAATGGTTTCCTTTATTGTTCCTCACCGATAGACAAAAATGCTTGAGAAAACTGAAGCAGGCTATTTACACCATTAAACATATATTCTGAGAATGCCTATGGAGTACCTAGGGAAGAGCTGTCTTAACTCTTTTTCTTCTAAAGTTGCTGTCTCATGGTTCTCTGAAATGCACTCTGTCCCTCCTGGGAATCCGGACTATATTCTACTACAATTTCACTATCCACATGGTCACATGATCACAATTGGGGGTGGTTGGCATGTATTTATGATGGTTGTACTATCCCAAGATCACGTGATCACTATTTGCAACACTCCCAGCTGGCTTCCAACAAGAAAGGTCAAGATGGGAAGTCAGATTTGCTTAACAACTTCATGATTCGCTTAACAATTACAGTGATTAATTTAACAACTGTGGCCAAAAAAAAGTTGTGAAAATTAGATGTGGCTTTCTTAACTTCCTTGCTTAGCAATGGAAATTCTGTTCCCAATTGTGGTTTAAGTTGAGGACTACCTGTATAATATCAGTGTAGGACTGTAGAATCCTCTGATTCTCTTCTGTGGAGCTTGGCTGAAAAAGCAAATTTAAGTTATTTTATTTCAGTCAAGCATGGTTAAGCAAAATTGTAAAAGCCAGAAAACCCTTCCTAAATTAAATTTATGCATATCCAGTCAATGAGCTTATGTTCACATATCTAACGACTCTGCAACATAGCAGCAGTCCTGGGTCCATTTTGGACCCGGGATTTGGCAGGTGAATGAAGGAACAAAGGCTATAAAAGAAGCAATAGGAGAATAAATGCCCTACAGTACATTTTTGGTTCAGCTGTAGAACAAATTATTTGCATACAAAGATCTGGATTCATTCCTTAGCATGTCTAGGTAAGACTGAGAGAACTGATGAATCATACCTAAACAGGTATAATAATTTAGTGTATATAATACTGAAATTGGACCAATAGTGTGGGTTCATATTAGTTCCTCCAAAGGGGGAACTATTTTCACAGATTGGTAAATACAAAATTTGCAGCTGTGATATTTCTTGGATTATAAATTACATGATTCATCCATGTTTACTGAAACGGACTAGTAGAATATTAAAGATTTTGAGAGGAAATATTTCTTTACACAGAGTATAATTACTTGTGGATATGTTACCACAGGTATGTTGCCACTGGCTGCTGGTTCAGATGGCTTCCAAGGGGACTAGACAAATTCCCAAAGGACAGATCCACCAGTGTGGTTACTACCCTGTTTCTCAATCAACAGAATATTTCAAAAGAAATATTATGGACACTCATCTACAACTGAACCTCAGAACTGTTTGGACTATGGTTGTGATAATAATATGGATGTGAAAATCAAAGGTGTAACTTTGATTTTAAAAAAATATGTGTGTATTTCATTCAATTTGGAGCTGCTCATCACCTCTACTGATATTATACTCACAAATTTCCCAACTTTAAAATAACTATGTTAATCCCTGGTTGCACTGAATTTCATGTAAATCCATGTATGTACATATATAAGCATACACCAAAGCTACTTAGTTAAAACAATAATTTAGTACTGTATAAATTGAAATAACTGTTTCCTGCAACATATGCAAATATTAATTATGCAAGCTTTTAGATGAATGTATTTGGTTCACCAGAATTTTAAACATTTCATCATTATAATTATCCTTAAATATAATTTCTGTTAATTGCTACAAACAGTTAAACTGTGGACATAAAATGCATTCAGAAAGTATTCAGACCCCCTTCACTCACTTTTGTCAATTTTGTTATGTTGCAGCCTGATTCTACAGTTGTTGAAATTCATTTTTTTCCTCATTAATCTACACTCATATCCCATAATGACAAAGTGAAAACAGAATTTAGAAATGTCTGTAAATTCATTAAAAAGAAAAAAGCTGAAATATCACATTGGTATAAGTATTCAGATCCTTCACTCAGTAATTTGTAAAGCACCTTTGGCAGCAATTACAGTGAGTCTTTTTGAGTATGATGTGACAAGCTTTGCACATCTGGATTGGGGGATTTTCTGACATTCTTCCTTGCAAATGCTTTCAAGTTCTGTCAGGTTGTGATCGTCAGTGGACAGCCATTTTGAGGTCCCTCCAGAGTTGTTCAACAGGTGTCAAGTCAGGAATCTGGCTGGGCCACTCTAGGACATTCACAGAGTTGTCCCTAAGCCACTCCTGTGTTGTCTTGGCTGTGTCCTTAGTATCTTTAGCAATTGGAAAGTGAACCGTTGGTCCAGTCTGAGATCCTGAGTTCTGTGGAACAGCTTTTCATTGAGGATATCCTTGTACTTTGCCCCATTCAGCTTTCCCTCAACCCTGACCAGTCTCCCAATCCCTACTGCTGAAAAACACCCACACAGCATGATGCTGCCATCACCATGCTTTACTGTTGGGATGATATTGGGCAGGTAATGAATGATGCCTGGTTTTCTCCAGACATAATGTTTAAAATTGAGGCCAAACAGTTCAATTCTCTTGTTGCTCACAATCTGAGAGTTTTCCAGGTGCTTTTTTGCAAACTCCAAGCAAACTTTCATGTGTTTTGCACTGAGAAAAGGCTTCTGTCGAGCCACTCTGCCATAAAGCCCAGATCAGTGGAGGACTACAGTGATGGTTTTCCTTCTGGAACTCTGTCCCATCTTTAAACAGGGTCTCTGGAGCCCAGTCAGAATGACCCTCGGGTTCTTGGTCACCTTTCACCTTCTCCTCCAATTGCTCAGTTTGACCAGGCAACCAGGAAGTGTCTCTCTTGGAAGAGTCCTGGTTTTGCCAAACCTCTTCCGTTTGAGAATTATGGAGGCCATTGTGCTCTTTAGTGCAGCATAAATTTAATTGTAGCCTTCACCAGATCTGTGCCTTGCAATAATCGTGTCTTTGAGCTCTGCAGGCAGCTCCTTTGACCTCATGGCTTTTGCTCTGCTACAGTAGGCATTATCAGCTGTGAGACCTTCTGTAGAGAGGTGTGGGCCTTTCCAAATCATGTCCAATTTAATTTACCACAGATCAACTCCAATCAAGGTGTAAAAACATGTCAGCAGTGATCAAGAGAAATGGGGGAGATGGGACACCAGAGCTAAATTTCAAGTGTTGTGGCAAAGGGTCTGAATACTTATGCCAATGTGATATTTCAGTTTTTTATTTTTAATAAATTTACAGACATTTCTAAAATTCTGTTTTTACTTGTCATAATGGGATACTGTGTCTACCTTAATGGGGGAAAGTGATTTTCAACAACTGCAGAATCAGGCTGCAGTATAACAAAATTGACAAAAGTTAAGGGGGTCTGAATACTTTCTGAATGCACTATATTTAAAAATCCCAACATCAAATTGCCAGACTCCAATTATTCTACAGTCCATCTATACATTTATTGTCTATAAGTACACTTGCATATGGTATATTCAAACGTTTTATGTCAGTCTGCCTTTAATTTTCACATACATTCATAATTTGTTGTGTGCTTTCTTTTAATTATATCATTTAATTATTTCATTATGTTTTTATTGTGCTTGACATTTAGTGCACCTTAAAACATTGTAAAAGGGCAAATTATAAATCCATGAATATATTCAACTTAAAGTATATATTTTTACTTATGTAAGTTCATGTGTACCAAGATTATTATTAAAAACATTCTCAAGGGGGAAACATATTTCTATACATGTTATGAGAAATAGCTGAAAGTTACCTTCTACTGCAATATGTGCCTTTGTGCATAGTGAAGAGTAACATGCCTAAGAAGCAATAATAAAAGGTTTAAAGGGTTGGCACACAATCCATTGCTGAATAGACTAAGATAAATAAGTTTGCATAGAAACCGTTGCATTATATTTTCACTTCATTTAAAACAAACTTATACTAGACTAGAAATGTGTTTTGCAGATGTCCTAAAATACAATATAGCCTAAACCCACTACCAAAAAAGTCCTTTGTTATTCATATATAAAATATTAGATTTAATGAAGATATTTATGAATCCTTCTTAATGCAAGCAAGTTCTTGTGAACTTTCTTAAATTTTACAAAATGTATTATTGTTGTTTAATATAACAAATAAAAGAGTTTATACCTTTATACAGAATGTATGTTCAAATAATTAACCTACGTCATGAAAGGTTATTTAGAAAAATAAATCCTTACAATATCTTGACCCTATAACCAAATTATTGCTTTCATTTAAATAATCCCATTCCAACATATTCAGTTTTTTCCCTGTTAGAAAGGAAATTCTGTGAAGTTTCAAAGTTTATTATGTATTTCAAGTTCTAAAATGTAGAGTTAAATGTAAACTGTAAATGCTTTCTCCTCAACAGTAATTCAACAGAAGAACATGATTTTAAACCTGGACTGCAACCTGACTTAAGATACTGCACTTCATTTGAGATTTGTGAATTCTTTGGAGTATTTTTAGAGTCCATTCCTAAACAATGATACACATAGCATTCACATACTGTAAGAATAGGTAATGCAATAAGAAAAATCAAATTTGTTTTTTAAAAAGGGAAAATTTTCTTTCTTCCTTTCTTCCTTTCTTTTTCTTTTTTCTTTCTTTTTTTCTATTTTATTTATTTATCCCGTTTATATAGCTATATATAATTTTAGCAACTCTGCATTATCACAATTCATTTTGATGCTTAGTAAAATCAATGTTTTTTTTGTATCTTGATGTTTTATGATCAATCTTTAGTCACACACTAATTTTTAAGTCAGCAAAATTCCTAAGAACAAATATGTTCCTGTCTTTTCAGTGTTACTGGGAAGATTCAAGTATGCCAGTTAGTTCCCTCTGAATCAGAACCTTCAAACAACATGAACTCACATAATCATTCAAGGCTATGGAATGATTGTGGAAAACAAAGCTGCATTGCTACAGAAAGCTATGACAAATATGTCATTACAACTTTTTAAAGGACTACAATTGATACAGACGAGGACGCTAATCTCTTTTTGGAAACCAAAAACACCTGTGCTAAATGTGGCACATAAAATCAATATTTAGTTTGCAAATTTTAGATCAATTTCCACATTTTATGAGTCAGCTATGGAAGTGAAAGGTATTATATTATAAATCCACATATTAAATTGGATATGATTTAGTTAAAATATATCCTGCAGCAGTTTTACTACAAATTAAAACAAAGACCACCATAGCTAATACAGTTTATTTCTTGCAGGGCAGCCCATGGAAAATTCAGAAATAAGACAACATAGAAATGGAAATTGTATTATCTAACCAGTTGATTCTCAGCAATAGATTACAGCTATACAGCTTAATAGAAGCACTGTACTAAATAGAAGGATCCTAATTATATGCCACAGCATCTATCTAAAAATATTTTAAAATCTTGCAATATGACTTCCAAACTTATATATAATGAAGAACTGTAATCAGAAAAGAAAACTAAGTACTCTAGAATGTATACAAAAGAGGCTGCTTCATATTTCTTGTCTTTCTGCAACCTAAATTCATAACATATACTGGTGTGTTCACATGTACCTCAAGTACAAGCCATAGCTAGCATCAATTCACAATTCCATTCTGGAATCATGTGAATATATAAACAGAAGGCAAGTTATAGTCTATCTATGAATGATCAGATCATTTTTATTTATTTATTAAATTTGAAGCCCACTGCATCTCCTCACACAGTAATTCTAATCAGTCTAATTGGACGTGTATCAAATGTATTCAAAATTTGGAACAAAGACTGGAAATCTCTGAAATCGATTACTTGGTGTAAAGATATTTAGTTGAGAAAATAGTAAGCACCCAGAAAAGTAAACAGAAGGAAACATATCTTATATACAGAATGCAATATAGTACTCTTACAAGGGAAGCTAGCTATATTATGCAAACAATTAAATGAAACAGAAACTGAAAAACATAAAAATCAAACTGTGCATATAATTAACCTGTAAATGGTATCATTTCTAGGACTCAGGAATTATATTTATTTAGCTAATTCATTTGTTATCAAAATTATATAGCCACTCATATCACAAATGTGAAACTAATTTTTTTTTAAAGAACATTGTATTTTCCACTTTCTCTTTCATTTTTGTTACATATAAATTAAAATAGTAAAATCACACAAAAAGGCTACTGTACAGATAATTCCACCTAGATCCCTGGAGCACAAGTATATGATTTATAATGACTTTGAGGGTAAGACATCATAAATTTAATTTAAATCATGAATTTAAATCATCAATTTAAAAAATGAATCTCAAGTTTGAGTAAGTTTTTTAAGCAATAAGAAAAAAGCAACAATCCTGCACTTTTCTGTTCAGGTAGCTAGACAGAGATCAATGTAGAAAATTAATCTATTAAACAACATAGACAGAAGATGCAGTATGGTCTCCTAGGTCTTTAGTACTTTTAACGTTTAGCACAGTTACTTTCTTATACCAAAGATTCAAGCTCCACTTTTAAGACAGTTATAGTTTGGCACCCATCAATTTTCCTGCACCAAACTGGAATTGATCTGCAAACTTCATTTTTGTTCTGTTTTAAGAGTTCCCCACTGCCAAATGAGCTCATGTACCAATTGTTGGCTGTTTTGTCTTTGTCAAAAGCAATTTATTGCTTCCCTGGCAGCTTGCTGTGTGAGGAGAACAAGAAAAAAAGAGTAGTCAGCAAAAGGATACCAAAAAGAGAGCATATCTCTGCATATTGCCTTTGGCTCTGCTGCTACCCACTGCTTGCTTCAATCAATCCACTATTAGCATACAATGCAGCCGCCAGTTGATTGCTTCTGCAGGAATGCAATCCTTAGAGGAAAAAAAGGATGTCCATTCCTGGTAAGATCATAGCTTGAATAGCTGACTGAAACTCTAATGCAAAGTATTACAAACTCTATGGATGAAAGCCATTCTGAGATGCCATATAGCCCCCTGGGATTCTACAAGCAAGCACACTTCTGGGAAATATAGCCCGTTTCATTTTGGTTGCACATCAGATATCTAAAGCAAAAACACAAACTTCTTAAAACACTCTCAGAAAACAGTTTGATGATAATCTCCATATGTATTTAATGGGTTTCAAGTTCTGGATTTTTTTTAAGGGGGGGTGGTTGTGCATTAATACAAGCAAGCAGAGCTGGAAACGTATCTGGTGCCAGAATGCTCATTTAGAACAGAAAAAACATAAAGTTATAATGTACATATTAAAATTGAAATTCGTTAAGATGGTAAAATTACAATTAAAATATATATAATGTAAATTAATAGTTTGTAATCAGATTGCTATTTTAAGAAGGATAGGCAGTTTTTAAAAAGTGAGATCCAAGTGAACGTATCTATCCATTATTAAGGTAATTTATCCTTACTGAGATTGTCCTCTTACATACTAGTTCATCACGATATGCAAAATGTCATAACTGTACGGTGAGGCTTTAAAACCAACAAACCACATTTACAAAAATCAAAGCTTTTCTATTAGGAAAATGAAAAGTTTCTGCCGTTCACTTCTCTTTAAAAAGTCATTGAAAACCTCGTGATCAATGCAGCGTGAAATTAGCTTGGTCCAAACCCCCATCCCCGTTAAATAAAGATGTAACTTGTCTCGCTTTCAACAGTATTGCAGAAAAGGCCGAGAGGGCTTCACAAAACCCTCCTGTGTTAGGGAACGGAAACGCCTAATGAGATTAGTTGGTGTGTGCAGACATTACTTAGCCATGACTAAATGGGCTCCCTTCCTGCAACCAGTGGAAAATTCAGGGAACTTTTTCCTCCTGCAGCATCGCGGTCCCTTAACCTTCAGCAAAGCCAGATCCAAAAACAACCCTCCCGCGATATCCCCCC
>JANHFK010006765.1:19942-30560 GCA_036250565.1 Sibynophis collaris
CCCGCTCTGTGGGCGCGTACTTGTCTCTGGGATATTGTGCTCCTATACAGATTAAAGGTATAGGGTTGCTTATATGTTTAATACATTTGTTTGATTACAGGTAGTCCTCGACTTATGAACACAATTGAGTCCAGAATTTAGGTTGCTAAATGAAAGATTTGTTAAGTGAGTTTTGTCCCATTTTATGACTTTTCTTGCCACATTTGTTAAGTGA
Organism: Sibynophis collaris; assembly: GCA_036250565.1. NCBI lineage: Eukaryota > Metazoa > Chordata > Lepidosauria > Squamata > Sibynophiidae > Sibynophis > Sibynophis collaris. The sequence continues at coordinate 20,157 of JANHFK010006765.1, forward strand.
ATCACTGAAGTTGTTAAATTAGTAACAGGATTGTTCAGTGAATCTGTCTTCCCCAATGACTTTGCTTGTCAGAAGGTCGCAAATGGTGGTCACATGACCTTGGGACACTGCACTCGTCATAATTGTGAACCAGTTGTCAAACATCCAAATGTAAATCACGTGACCATGGGGATGCAACGGTTGTATCTGTGAAAAATGGTCATAAGTTGCTTTTTGTAATTTGAACTGTCACTAAACGAGCTGTTGTAAGTCAAGGATGACCTGTATGTTCCATCAAGTTGGTGTCGACTCTTAGTGACAATATAATTAAACCTTAGCCAGGATGATCATTTTCCAGCTTTACTCTTCAGGTTTCCCAATGGAGCATCCATTACTACTACAATCAAACCCATCCCTATTGCTGCAGGTTGTTCTCTTCCCTTCCATCTTCACTAGGATTTTGGATTTTTCAAAGGAGCCTGCATTGTGTTTACATCACATGTGCAGAGCCTGATCATTTGTACCTCAGGTGGAAAGGCTAGATTAATTTGTTGTCCAATTCACTTGCTTGTTTTCTTGGCTATCCATGGTATTTCAAAAGTCTTGTCCAACACTAAAATTCAAAAGCGTCAGTATTCATTCTGTTCTGCTTCTTTAAAATCCAACTTTGACTTGCTTGTTAATCTAAGTGTATTTTGAAAAGGTTATAGCATAAAGTAGGTAGTGGCAGATAGAAATGTAGTTGCATAGATAGGTCCCCATACCCTGGTCCACGGCATGCCAGAAACTGGGCCGCACAATCAAGTGAAGCCCCATTTGTGGGATACAAACAACACACAAAAACTCCATGGAACCTGTCCCTGGTGCCCAAAAGTTTGGAGGCCTAGATCAGCTTTTATTGAAGTGACCTGGTGCCTCCTACTTGGAAAGATGTCTGGCATCAGTTTTACAAGCAGCGTGGGTAATTGCTTCTGCCAAAAAATACTCTAATATGAAGCTGAAATTCATAGAGAATAGACAATATGAACTGACTCTGTATTAGAAGATTATGTTGCCTTCATAAACAGTGCCTGAGGGCAGCTCATAGGTGCCTTCCTTAGTCAATATTAGTTTGTATTTGGGATTTATAAATAATTCTAAGCAAGCTATTGACATTGAAATGTTTAGGGTTTTGATGTCATATTGACCTTTTGGATCTAGCCTAAAATCTTCTCCCACGATCTTGGAACTTCTGCTTTTTTTTTAAAGGGTCCTATTTAGTTTTAATTATTGTGCCAAAAGTGATTCTTTTGGAAGACGGGGTGAGATGAAAAGATTTAATATTTAACCCTCTTCAGTACTTCCCTCTTAAAATTGCAAATCTCATCCCAGCAATAGGCCTAAAATGGGAGACGGAGTTATTTGTAGGAATGGAGATTTCCCTCCCTAAAATGAGGTTATTACCCATAAAGAAAAGGAATCTGTTTCACACTGAAAAAGTTTCTCTTTAGCCAAAACTTACATTGTATTTTTTTACAATTACAATCACAGTTGCTGGGAGTTGGGCAGTGCATGCATTTATTATTGCTGCTGCTGCTGTTTCTTGTTATAAATAGCCATAGTTGACTATGCAAGGATTTTATTTTTGTGTGCTTGTTATTTTTATGTAGGTGATTTTCTTCTTGATCTTTTCTTGACTTACACGGGTAACAGTCCTACAAGACATCACCACAAAGAAATTGATTTTGTTTTGTTTTTTTGTTTTGGTGGTCTCTTTAAACTGAGGAGGTTATCACTTCCAACCTGTCATGGAAAAGCTTTAGATGTCTTGTGAGGTACTTAAAAGCGCTTGCAAAAATGCTTGACGTACCTCTGCAATTTATTCCATGTTGATGAGTGCTTTGAACAAGAACATCCTTCAATTGTCACCTTGAGGGATGTGATGGCGCTTAATTCATTTTATTCAGCAACATTCAAGACTGTTGGGCTTTTTCAGTCAGTTGTCTGGACTGCTTACCTGCTGTAACAGTGCAGAATTCAGTGGAAAAAAGAGTTAATGAGCCAGAATAATCTGAGAGCTTTTGTGGGGGGGAGCAGGGAAAGAGTAAAAGGAGTTGATTCTAGCGAGACTCTTACTCGGTTTAATATGTAACATGACCTTGTCTGAGTCCACCCATCACTGCAATTAATGTACTTTACGTTGCAGGAATGTAAGAACAGTGGCGTTTTTTGGGAAACAAAACAGCACCAATTGCTGTTGCTAAGAATTGAAATTAAATATGACATTTCTTCTAAATTTTCATTGTTGAATTGGTGCCCTCTAAATGGGATTTAATTTAATTGCCCTATAATTCTTTATCAGTGCCTCTATTTCAGGGGTGGGTTCCACTTACCTTCGCTACCGGTTCGCAACGGGAGTGCGTGCGTGCTTTGCTCGCTCACTGGCTTCGCTCATACGCGGCGCTTCTGCGCATGCACAGAGTATCTGTGATGACATCTAGGCAGGTGGGTGGAGCCACCCACCGCTGCTACCACTGGTTCTAAGAACCGGAATGAACCCATAGGAACCCACTCCTGCTCTACTTGCTAGGAATTATGGGTGTTGAATTCTAGTACACTCTTAAGAATACGGGGTATATGATTTTTTATTTAGTTTTTGATCCAGATTCTCTAAGTTTACTTTGTTTCAGTGAAGATAGATGGCCTATTTGTAGGGTCGGTAAATCAGTAAAGAAATCTGTCAAGGTCTTTCCTAAATTTATATGTAATCAGAATATGATTTTTCTACTTTTCAAATAAAAAAGACTAAGACATATTGTCTTCAACTTATGACTACTATTGAGCCCAAAATTTCTATTGTTAAGTAAAACATTTGTTAAGTGAGCTTTGCCCCATTTCATGACCTTTCTTGCACAGTTGTTAAGTTAGCAACACGGTTGTTAAGTGAATATGGCTTTCCTATTGTATTTGCTTGTCAGAAGATTGCAAAAGGTGATCAGAAGGACACTGCAACTGTCATAAATATGAGTCAGTTGCCAGGTGTCTGAATTTTGATCCCATGACCGTGGGGATGCTGCAATGGTCATAAATCACTTTTTTTCAAAGTGTGCCGTTTTAACTTTGTACGGTCACTAAACTAACTGTTGTAAGTTAAGAACTACCTGTAGTTGCTTTTTCTTGTCTATAAGTATAAGGTGTTTGCTTGATCTTCAGGAAACTGGATATGTAAATAGTAAATTCTTGATTTGAGTTCCTACTGACAAATAAAGCAGGCTTACATAGATAAGTGATCAGAGATTAAAATATTTGGTATGATGGTTATTACTTTATGCCCTTCAATTTGAATATGGTTAGTTTCTGTTTTTTAGCTTTCCGTGGGAGAAACAACGCTGCAAATTCTTCTGTATAAAGAAAAACATTTTTACTTGGCCAGCATTCAGTGAATTTCTATATATCTTTTGAATGTTTTCACAGGAAGAAATATTTTAGAAATGAGGGTTAGGTATTAGGTGCAAGAATGTGTTGCAAGACTTGGATGAATGTTTGCTATTTAAGTGGTTATTCCCTACTAGCTTTTATTGACTTCAAAGAGCAATTGAATAAGTATTCTACACTATGTTTTATATAAAGATTTGTTTGGAAGAGAAACTTGCTTTTGGGCAGAAATATTTTTAAGCTAGAAATTACCTTGTTATTGGTAGAGAGTTGTTTCAGACTGGGATTTTTTAATATTTTTTGGGTGTTTGGCTTTGTTTATTCAGTTTTAAGTCCAAAGATCAAAAAAGTATCAAGTCATGAAGAACACTTCGCTACCTCAGAATTACAGGGTTCTATGTGTGTCGCGACCATTTTATGGGAAATGACGCTTACACAGTTGTAGTGTAGATAGAACAGTGTAGATAGAACCTTGTAATTTTGTTATTTGTGGCAAATCTATTTAGAAATTTTACGAAATAAGCTGTTAAAAAATTAAGTCATGGTAGATAGAACTTTGTCACGCTCTTAACTCATTTTTGATGAAAATGTCAGATAGAACCCTTTAATTCTGAGGTAGCGAAATATATTTGGGGTGATAGAGGCAGAGATTTCATTTAAGTTTTGCAGATGTTCAGTGGGTGTTTGTGTTAGAAATTGTTTTGGTTCCATTTGAGTCATTGTGTACGTGAAAAATCGTGTGTCATTCAGACTGGAAATGGAGACACCCACATACTTAGAAGGAACACTCTATTTTACTTATCTTGTATATTCAAGCAGAAGTAATTTGGAGATCTTTGTTTCCTGTTTTAATTTGTCAAAGTGTGTGGTTTGAAGGATGGGTGGGTTAATTTATCAAATATGATTATCTGTGAAAGAAATATAAATGGTGCTCCCCTAACTGCTAAGTTAATGAAAAGTATTATTACTCAGTTCTACAAGACTTGGGCCACAATGCAATTGGAGTCAGGTTGTGCATGCTATTGGGAAATCAAATACACAGAAAAGTCTGATTGGCTGGAAAAATTCAGATAGTGCAATAAATTACATCTGTGACCTTCAGAAGTTAATTCTGTACAGCTGAATAATTTTACTTTTATAAAACATGCACTCTTGTATAAATGCAGTCCATTTCCATTGTTCCCTCTGGGTTGGTTAAGAATGAAGCAATTGTATTCCGCAGGATCATAAACTCTGATCACAACTGCGGAAAACTGCCCATTCTACTTTTTTTTTACTTTGCAAGATTTGATCAGAAAGAAAAGCTAGAAATAAAACCTCCCCTTTTGGAAGCAGAATCTGGCTCCTAATCTTAATTTTTTTGTGGCAGTGGTATATAAACATACGTCCTTAAAGCTGTAGTAGAAATGCACCGAAATAGGATAGTCTGAGCTATGTGCATTTTCAGACAACTCATTTACTGATATTAGATTGCATTGCATTGTAACTCTGTTATGATCTTGATAAGCAATCTAAAAATTAAATGCATTGTAGTACCGTCATTCAAATCAACAGTTTAGTGGAAACCTTGGGCTCCCGGGGGTTCAAAACAGTGATGAAATGTAATTTTTTTTACTACTGGTTCTATGGGCGTGGCTTGGTGGGCATGGTTTGGTGGGCATGGCAGGGGAAGGATACTGCAAAATCCCCATTCCCTCCCCACTCCTGGTGGAAGGATATTGCAAAATCTCCATTCCCACCCCATTCCAGGGGAAGGATACTGCAAAATTCCCATTCCCTCCCCACTCTGGGGCCAGCCAAAGGTGGTATTTGCCGGTTCTCCAAACTACTCAACATTTCCGCTACCGGTTCTCCAGAACCTGTCCCAACCTGCTGGATTTCACCCCTGGTAGGTGCTTAAAATATACTTACTATAAATCCCAAAATCCTGCTTCTTTTCGCATAATCATCCTGCTACTCATTCTGACCTTTGCCTCTTCAGAAAACGTATCTGAAAAATTGACTATAAACTTTATTGAATTATGCTGACATTAATTCTGCACTATCTCACTGTAGGTTCCCCAGTTCACCAAACTCTCTTTCTCTTGTACTGAACTACTTAGTCAAATGAGGATATTTAAGCAACTTACATGCTGAAGAAAGCAGGACCCTATTTCACTTAAGTGGGGTTCTTCTTTGTTGTACAGCTTCTCTAGATCTCTCAAAAATTTTCTTTGGAATTTATAAATATCTTCAATATTTCCAAATATGGTGCTTAGCTGGGCTGGAGTGAACATTCCTGTATGTTTGCGACATTGCCGAATGTATCCCTAAGAAATCCAACCAAAAGGGTCTCAATATTGATCGGGGGTAAATAAAAATTAGGTATAACAAATGAGAAATTGAAAAAAAAAACACTTTATACTTAGTATTGCATATTTTAACAGCGACGAGATTGCCCTATGCACAAAAATGGAGAAATAAAGAAGAGGAAGACATATTAGGAAGATCTATAACTGTGCGGAGATGGACAAATTAATCCATAAAATTAAAAACAAGACTGACTCAGCGTATTATGAGATTTGGGAAAAATTTTACCTGTGGTTGAATAAAAGAAGGATTGTGGAGAAGATGTGAGAATAGTCATCGAAAGATGAACTTATATACAATCTTGTAAATACACATAATTAAGACAACTTTTTTTTTAGGATATTGGATATTACAATAACTTATATTTGTTATATTTAGGAAGGATTAATTGTGTATACAGAATAAGCTATGGAAGAGATAAGATAGCTAGAAGAGAAGGTGTATTTCAGTTATGAGTAGTTGCTTACCAAGTGAAAGAAGACAAAAGTATGTTGAAATGTCTGGGAAATTTAATCAGTCCCAATGTTTTTATGTTTGTATATCATTTTTTCTTTTCTTGTGTTTTGTTTATAAGTTTAATTAAAAAAAAATTCCAAAAAAAAAAACATCCTCCAAGAATTAAACTCTGGTTCAGTCCATATAGATTATTATTTTTCACAGCGGTAAGAACTTCCTTGTAACATTTTGGCTCCAACATAAATAGCTTTTTGCAATTTATGTAATCCAAGTAGGATTAAACACTAATTAAATTTATTTCCTTCTTTCAGTCATTACCTCCATTGCTATTAAGACTAATGCTGTGAATAAGATGGACAGCAAAGGACCAGTTCTGTTCCCAATGGAATAAAATGAATCTGGGAGAGAGAACTTCATTTAATTTGCTATAGAAAAAAATAATTAGGAACAAGACTTTTTAAACTTTAACACACACATAAGCATTAAGAGAAGGAAAAGGAAACAATAGCTCTTGTATAACAGTTCCACTGTGCTTTTTAGTTATAAAGCCACTATATTATGGTTGTAAGATGAATAAATGCATAATTAATTAATTCCTAAGAGAAAAGTGTTCCACTCTTCTTGAAAAGTATTTTCCATACAGATTCTTACTTCTTCTCAAAGGCAGATGCTATCATCACCCTACCATATTAATTGAGCCATAATTTCATTAAGTGAAACTTCATTATTTTTACATTTGGACTCATTCTAACATCTTGAAGTGAAAATTCATAATATCATCCCATATTCAGAAATAAGGCAGAAGTAAAAATCATAGAACCAAAGAAAGAGCCACAGAAATATAGCCTAACCTTATTAAATATATATCTGAACCTGTTAAAGCAATACCAAGAGAAACAAATAAAAATAATAATTACAAATAAATAAAATTGGTCTTGGAATGGAGCTGTGAGATTCTAGAGTTCTGTTTCTCATTTTCACTATGAGATATTTATTACTTTCTATTGGGAGAGCCCCAGGACTCCATCACCCAGTAGCTGCTATCCTGTATTTTTTATAGATTTTTTTCATTTTTTTTTCAGTTCACAAAAAAAGAATTTTAAAGAAACAGCAGAGCACCAGTAGTACTATATTTTCTCTTTAAATGATTGTCAAAATCAATTTATTACAGTTGACCACATCTCGTAGCGTACATATTATATATACCACTACAAAATCATAATGCAATATTAATTTGAAAAATAAATCTGTCTGGTAACTACTGCTGAACATGTTGCTAAAATGTTGATGTCACAAATGTGATTGTAATCATTTTAAAAAAAATATTTAGCATTATTGAATTATCAGGTTTTTATTGGAAGTCCAGCTATTATGATATCATGTCAACCTTTCATTTAAAAAATTCCTTTACTCTTAAAAGTAAATACATTTTTCCTATGCTTTCTAAGGAAAATCCATTTTAAGTGAATAGTTTCATAACTCTTAAGATCAAAGGGCGAGTACAGAGTACATGGGGATATGCACATAGCACTACCTACAATGTCTTAAAACAGCTGGATTTTGTTTTCTGAGTGGTTCTCTTCCAGAGTTATTTGGTGGTCATAAGAAAAGACAATGAATACATACACAGCACTTTTTTTCCTTTCAAATTTTCTTCACGGCCCTAACTTTATGTGTAAATAAGTTTCAGAAACTAAAAAAGACTTCTGAATTGGCATGCCTACAACTATGCTGTTAAGTTTCTTTTAACAGCATTCTTCATTGTTCTTTTTCTGCCTTACCTTACCTTACAATATCCTGTATTGGGGGTATCATGCGCCAACACCTTTGTTCAATTAATGTCAGGTTAATTATCTGGAGATGACCTAGCAAGGAAGTATCTTCTTTATGGTTTCTGTTATCCATATGACAGTTCTTTTCTCCATTTTAAATACAGCTGACTTCTTGAAAAAGGAAACTCAGTACTGTGCTGAACCATCACTGGCATCATGATGAGTTCACTGGAGAAGTACTTCTGTATTTGTCATCTTCCTTTGGCTGTTAGATTCGGAGTTCTTAAAGACGTTTTTTGGAATACTAAAGAAATGTTGTTGCTTTTGATAGCAACAACAGAGCTAACTGCTTTTGGTGCTCTAAAACATAGATGAAGTAGTTTGTCCTTCAGATTAGTTTATAGCCACCCCCATTTGAAGGACACAGGATACAAAGTCTCCAGCCTCCCTCAACTTCCTTCCTTTACTGTTTTCCATGGAAGAGTTCAGGAGAATTAATAAACAGGATTTTTTAAAAACAAACATAAACGATAACTGCATTAGTCAGACAAAGCAACAAATGAACCATCAATCTTTTATATTTATTGCATCACTTCTTTGATATTAGAGAAGTAATGTAATCCTGATCTTGTTGGCTGCTAAATTTCTCAACAGTTTTAGTGTGCAGACATGTAAGCAGATTAGCAAACAGAATGTCTCTATTTTAAGCAAGATCTTAAATACATGTAAAGATACATGGTTTCTCACTGACACTTCCTAACTGAAGTAAAATCCTGTCAAGGCAAAAGACATTATGAGCCAAACACATTTTATGTTTCAAAGATATCTATTTTGGCTTCAGTAGAAAAGAAATGAATCTGTAATATTGGAAACATCTGGTGATCATTAAGGTCTCTAAAATGCTCAAATGTTCCACCAAAGTAATTTCACTGGAAATATTTTAAAGAAGAAAGCAAATAGCTTGAATCTTCTGTTTCCCCAGCCCACCAGTGAGCCAGATTTCTCTGTAGACCAACAGCTGTGGACCAATTGGCAAAAACCATCGTTTTGTCCAGTTAAATCTACCAGGGAGTAACTGCCCCAAATCAGTGGTGGGTTGCTACCAGTTTTACTACTGGTTCGCTGATTGCGTGTTTCTTGCGTGTACTTCATGCTTCGCGCGCACACATGCCAAACGCCCACTGCACATGCATGCACATTTTGCAAAAACTTTCCACTTCCGCATTTCTACTGGAGAGCACAGCTGATTTGCGTGGCAATCCATTCTGCCGCGCTAATCAACTGAGAAGATAAAGCTAAAAAAGGAACCCAGGAGGGTGGATGGGCCAATCTGAATGTCGGGAGGAACCAGTTCACTACCAGGTGATCGTCAGTGCTACCGGTTCTTATGAACTGCTGCGAACTGGTAGCAACTCACCATTGCCCCAAATCCTACACTTTGGGGAGGTTTGTTGGTGGGATGAGGCTAAGACAAGGAGATGCTGCTCTCTGTAGCAGTGCCAACATTGTGGAACAGCCTCTCTATAAAGTTCAGGCTGGCTCTTTGTTAGTCATTCAGAAACCTTTGAAGACTGAGCTGTTCCAGACATTCTTCCCCTGATTTAATATTGCTATTTTTATCTTTATCCTCACTTATTTTTATTTTGTATGGTTTCACTTTTGTATAGTTGTTTTTATCTCTGTTATTGTGGATGTTTTAATTAGTTCACTTCCTATGTTAAGCCAAGAATCTTTTTTCATTGTGTGGTGACATAGAAATAGATTTAATTAATGCTGTAAATAGTTCTCAACTTGCAGACTTGAGCCTTGCTCCTTAAGAAAAGTACCGGCTCACAAGATGTTCAGGGATACTTTGGCAAATAGTGTTCATAACACAATGTATAATTGCAGGGGTCTGCCAAACACAATGTGTGCAATGTGATTTTGACACACACAGTATGCACATCATCTTGCGTTTCTCCTATGCCTACATTTTATTACAGTATAAACTATATTTTATCTAATAATATGTTTGTCAGACTTGGCCTAACTTTCTATAAGTTCTTAATATATCAAGAAAAGAACAGGATAGAGCAGTGTCTCTCAACCTAAGCAACTTTAAGATGTGTGGACTTTAACTCAAAATTCCCCAGCCAACATGTTACAGATTGCCATCAAAACTCAGATCAAGTCCCTTTGAAATTAAACAGTCTGGCAGATGTGATCTCAGAACCACTGAACTATATCTTTCAAAGATCCTGGAGGACCGGGAAACTGCCAAAGGACTGGAAAAGAGCTGATGTAGTTCCCATATTCAAAAAAGCAAAAAAATAAATCTAGGAAACCACAGACCCATCAATCTGACCTCAATACCAGGAAAGATTCTGGAAAAGATAATCAAGCAACAAATCAGCAAACACCTAGAAGCAAACAAAGTAATAACAAAAAGCCAACA
>JANHFK010006765.1:106876-119711 GCA_036250565.1 Sibynophis collaris
TTGAGCCGGTGAGATTCGATCTGCTGAACTGCAGATCTTGAAGTAGCCTGCAGTACTGCACTCTAACCACTGCACCAGTAATAATATTGATAGAAAACAAAGAGCATATCTGAGTGGGCAAGTAGGAGTATACATTCAGATTTGTGTTTACACTGTGGTAGCAAAGGTGTTGATTCAATTATTTATCTGTCTTTACTCGATTTGTGGAATGCTGTCTGTCCACTGATGCTCCTCATAATGGCTTGGAATTGTTTGGAGAAGGATAGCCAGAGGAACTAGAAATGGGCTGCAGTGATCTGATAGCTAGACAATGCACAGATAAAATTTGCTTGAATGTAAAAACCAGCTGGGCAGAAGTCAAACAGTTAGGAAGGGGTGATGTTTTGCAATGTCATCTCAGAGGAATTTCAGCCTAAGGATCCTGATGAAGAAGATAGTCCTTGATAAGATGAACTCTATCAGGTGTGGCCTGGATCCCTACCCTTTTTGGCTGGTGCATGCAGCTGGGGAGAAGCTGGACTCAGATTGTGATAAACATCTTCTTGTGGGAAGTAGAATTGCCACTGTCCTTACTAAGGCCCTTTCCTTAAGGGACCGGCCATACCCAGCTGGTTTCCAACATCCTTTGGGGGTGGGGGGGACGACATTGCTGAGAATGTGGGATGGTGTCAGATTTAGATGGGGTCATGCTGTTCCAGAAGAGCTGTTCTGGAGCTTTAAGGTTTTTCTCCTGCTTCTGCTAGAAGAGCAGGTAGAAGCCATGGCAATGAATTTTCTGTGCCAGGTCTGCTGGCTGCCAGCCAATAAGATATCATGCTGGGGAAAATCAGGCAGAATTTTTAGAAGCAAACAGTCCCTTTTAACAATAGCTAAAGATGGTCAAGGCTTGGCCAGGGTCAAGACTTTGAATCCAATTTTTAAAAATGACAAATCCAAGGGAGAAGATAATAGACACTGTGGGGTGGGATCCAGAGTTCAAACCATGGCAGAACAAGGGAAATATGACAGAGCTGAGGCTTGAAAAGTTATTCTCGGCATATTCCCTCAGGGATTGAGGCCAATAAATAAGCCATGCTGAGCCATCACCCAGATGTACAGCCGAGGTAAATTACTCATTCGATGCTAGCCTACTTCTTGGACAGTCTATCTGATGTTCAGTATCCGGCCCTGCAAATGATGTTTCATTTTAAGTATGTTTCTGCTTGGACTGATTGAATGACTCTTAGAATCTGAGAGGCTATGAATGGGTTCAGGCAGGGAGTCCTGGGGTTTGCTGGATCCGCCTCGGGCAGGAGGGAGTTACTGGAGTTTGACTTTACTAGAATCATCCCTCCAGGACAGTTATCCTTAGAAGCCTCTGGTTGTACTTCCTCTTGCTTCTCATCAGAAGTTCAGCAGGGCCACAACAATGAAAGTCATTCTTCAGTTTTGTGCCCATTCCAGCCTTTCTCAGAATGGTGATGTAATGGCATTGTAATGTTATGTCACTTCATGCTTGGATTATGTATCTTGTTCTACATGGGACGACCCTTGAGGGCCATTTAGAAACAGGAATAACCTGTTATTGTCATTATATATCAGTATTTCAAGAGCTGCATTGGTTGCTGGTTTGCTTCCCAATGCCATTGAGGTTGCTGATCATAACTATAAAGCCCTAAATGGCTGGGAGTCCGGTTATATGCAGGTCTGCTTACTCTACGTAGAATCTGCCTGCCCAAAAGGTTCAGGCAAAGAATGTATGTGAAAAGTCCTCAATCCCATGAGGAAAGAAAGCCTTCTTTGTTGGAGTTTCTCTGTGGTGGAATAAAATGTCCCTAGAAAATAAGAGTAGTCCAGGGATATTGGCAATGAGTGGTCAAAAAAGTTAAGATGATGGCTGCAGCGGTGTGATCACGGTTCTGCCTGTTTTTTATGTGCCTTGCATAGGTAATGCATATTAAAAATAGGTGGTATTTCAGCTAGACCTTTGCAGCCCCCCCTTTTTTTTTGACAACATTCCATGCATGCTTGTGGAATACAGATAGTCCTTATTTAATGAATATAATTAGGACCAGCAATTCCATCAGTAACCAAAGTAGCTGTTAAGTGAAGTGACTATGCCAATTTACAATGGCAGTTCTAGCAGGCCCAGTTGCAGTCGTTAAAAAAATCACCCCTATTTGTTAAACAAGATATCGTATGACTGCAGTGTGTGACCTCTCTCTGGCTTCCTCATTGACTTTGCTTGTTGGAAGCCGGCTGGAAAGGCCACAAATGGCAATCACATGATCACAGGATGCTGCAACCATGATTGCCAAGTGTCTGAATCACAATCATGATCACGGAGATGCTACGATGAGCACATCTGTGAAGACTGGTTGTAAGTCACATTTTTCTGGACTGTTGTAATTTCAAACCATCACTAAACAAATGGTTGTTAACTGAGGATTACCAGTAGTCCAAAACATAATGTTTTGATTTTTCTGAAGCAAGTAACATTGGGGAATAAGGTATGAGTGAAGACTGCTGGCAATAGCCTTGTTTATTGATTATATATTTTGCAATTTACAGATACATTTTTAATTCTGTTCATATTCCTATATGATTCTATATCGGTGAAATCTATAGGCTGCATAGATTTCATTGATTTAAATGATATTGAAGTTGTAGGTTCAAGAATGAATGAATGGGAAAGATAGAGATTTGACTGCTAAAAAGAACCTTAAGAAAGCTATGCTGTATCCCATAAATCCAAATGCCAGAGGTTTATTGGAATTGGAGACAAACATGACAACTAAAAGCTATAAAAAGTATTTTGAAAAATGTTTGCACATTCTGTTAGAGTTGTCTAAAGGTGCTGTTTTCATCTTTGTAGAGAGATGTATCTGTTTCAGCTGAAGAATTGAGAACAACAAAAGAAAAAATGAACAATAAACTCCAAGAGGTAAGAGCAGGAGAAAATTGGAGAGTACATTTTAAAAAGTACTAGATAACACATGGCTATGGGCACAAGGGAATGCATGACTTGAGGATTCTTAGAATATTCTCCAAGAGATCCTGTATCATTTGGAAAGAGGTTTTCAATTGAAAGGCCAGCATTATTTTTGCAGAGATAAGATAAAGCCATTTCAGAATAAGAATATATGTTTTATGTCCATCAAGTTTATTGTGGAAGTCTCTGATTTGTTATTTGCAAAATGAGACTCCCAGATTTGTTTTCTGTGTTGCCTTTCTGCTTTACATTCATTTTTTTCAGATAATGGAGAAATTATCTAAGGAGTCCAGCTCAAGGGAGTCTTTGGAACAAGGCCAGGTTGTCCTTCTTTATCAGATGCGTGATATGGAAGCAATGGTGGAAAAAGAACGGAAGCAGGTAGTAGATGCCTTTCTGCTAGGATAGGACCAAAGAATGTGCTTGCAGGATACTGATGGACTAATATTGATGTGTAAGGTTGCAACAGCATACCATTAAAGCAGAATATTAAATTACTATTGTTGTTACAACCAGGCTTATTAAGACAATTTACTAATGCAAACATTGATGTATATAAATGTTCATTTTTCCGCTGTTAAGCAGAATGCTGGAAGGCCATCTGTAATGTGCACATACCATTAAGAAAATCTTCCTTTGCCTGCCCTTAATCACCTATATGTTACTCTTATTCATGCAGTTTATGAAAATAGTCGGCATGCTGCAATTTGGGAAATGTATGCTTTTTTTGACTAGCAAGAAGTAATCAGAGAATGTGAGTACTGGATGGTTGTCCAGCATCATAGCTTACATTACCTGGCTAATATGCCAGATTTTGACAGAGGTTATATAGGCTACCTCATGACAATTAACTAAATTCAATAATGAACACATTCTATGTGTATATTTTATTCTGTTAGTAATCCATCAGATACAGTGTTGGTGTCAGTCTAAATGATGGGTCACCTGTCAATGGAAGTAGGTCCAGTCCCCATTTTGCAGTTTCCAAATCACATAATCAAAATTTGATGGCAACCCCAATGATTTTCAATGGCAAGGTATTCCTGCCACCCATCAAAATTCTCCAAAATTTCCCTTAGTGCCCCCATCCTCCCCCCCCCCCCCCGGCAATCTTCCTCTTCCCATGATATCAATACATACCTATTGCTGCCTTTGGACACTGCTTCTTTAAAAAAAAAATTAAAATGTAGCCATGAGCCAGGATTCAAATCTGCTCTTGAATTATTCTTTAGATTTGTTAGTATTCCCATCCTGAGCCTCAAGGATAATAATCTACATGATAAGCTATTCAATTTAACTTAATTTCGTTTAGCTTGTTTGTTTTTTGTATTTCTTAATTGTTTTAAGAAATGCCTATATTTTATAGAATGCATGTTTCAAATGTCATTACAGGTTCAAATTTTGCAGCAGGATTGTAACATTCTACGCCATAATATTCAGCTATCTCAGGAGAGATTACAGAAAGAACAAGAGAAGATAGTTCAATTAGAGCAGGAATGTGAACATTTTAAAGCTGATCTAGGTACTGGAATCAAAGCCTTGGATGTTTTATATTTCTTAAACCAACTCTGGTTATCACTTGATGATCAATAAGCTAATTAGAAATATCTTTAATTGCTGGGTTTTTTTCTTGACTTCTTTTAAGCTGTAACTGTTTTTTCAAGGGAACAAAAGACCAGTTTTGTTGAACAAAGAAAGTATAGGTCAAAGTTGTAAGATAGTTGTATGAAGTTTATCCCTAGTCGGTTAAATGGAAATTATATTTTATCATACATGAAATTCAAACATAGGAAGGCTTGTATATTTAAACAAAAACAAATGCTAGTCCACATTTAGAATGAAATGAATCTGAGTAAACTGAAATATCACAGTAATTGCTGCTTTTTGGAAAGACAGAAAGTTATGATATACTTGAAAAATCATTCATGAAATAAATGAGAAATTGGTTATTAGCCATTCAATCATAAAGTCTACTGGAATTCCAGAGCTAGAGCATTGTTAAGAAAATAATATCTAGTTTTCACTGGAAGGACTTCATTGAGGCAAGTCACTGCTCCTCTTGTAAACTGATTGCATTGTACATCTGCTATTACAATAATTTTAAAATGGTTTCACAATGGAACCAGCTATCTAAAATGTTAGTAAATGATCTATTGATGTAGGTTTTTAAAGAAATAACTAGGCCACTTGTGGCAGATTGAAACAGGAAAGCATAATCATTCATATAAGTAGCTATAGATATTACAGGAAATGCCTGGGAGATCTTCTCATCAAATCAGGTTGCAGTTTAAATCTACATGCAGAAAAATGTTACCTTGGATTTCCTAAATGCATACAGTAACCTGAGCGTGTTACTTAAAAATACAGCTTGCTTGGAGTGCAAAAGCTTTGTATCTGTTTTGTTGTTGTTGTTGTTATTGTTCTTTGTTAGGGAAGAATATTAGTTAAACGTCTGATTAAAACAGCTAGCTGTATTTTAATTTTTTTTGTAGAATCCCGAGACAAGACCATTTCCAAGCTAAATGAAGAAGTCCAAGTAAGTATAAAAAGAAAATCAGCGGGTCAAAAATATATTATAGAAATAGCAATAGCACTTAGACTTATATACCGCTTTACAGTGCTTTACAGCCCCTCTAAACAGTTTACAGAGTCAGCCTATTTGCCCCAACAATCTGGGTCCTCATCTTACCCACCTCGGAAGGATGGAAGGCTGAGTCAACATGACTCTTAACTACACTACAAAGGAAGGCTTTTTGCTAATACCTAAAGAGTTGTGCTGGAGAGAACCATTATGTAAAATGCAAGATATATTCATGATTCTGGTTTGCAATCCATCAGCCCTTGCCTGTTTTCACAAATGTTTTCCTAAAGACAATTCACCTTATTTTCATCTAGACTACACAACTATCTTTGAACACGGCACAAGAAAAGAATACTAAGTTTCGGTCAAAAATATTTACTTTACAAGAGGTAACCAGTAAGGCACAGGTAGGAAATATTCCTGTTATTACAAGCTTGTCTTAAATTACTGGTAGTCCTCTTTTAGTGTCTATAACTGGGACTGGCAATTTGGTCATTAAGCAAAGGAATAAACAGTGATTATGATTCAGATTTCTTTTGCTTTATAGACCAGTGAGGGTTGTAAATGTAAGAACTGGTTGTAATTTTATTTTTCATGGTAATTGTAAATGGTTGCTAAGTGAGGGCATTGCTAAATGCAGACTACCTATATATAGGGCACAAGAGACAAACGTCTGTGAAATCTGGGTATTTTTTCTGTGTGCTGTTCTAATTTGCTTCTGAGAAAGGAGTTTTCAGTTCTTAGGAAAATTGGGAATGTGAGATTTACTGATCAAAGAGTGGGAAATGGTTATTGGAAAACATTGCTCCTGAAGTGTTGGGAAACTATCAGCCAGGCAAGAAGGGTGTGGTGTGGTGGGGAATCAGGATCAAGCAAGGTGGTGGTGGTGGTTGCACAGGTGCAAGGAATCTAGGATTGACAGACACAGACACCCCCTTCAATTCCACGGAATCTTATCCATTTATTGTCAAAAGAAGACAAGCAGCCTGGGAAGATTCTTATAAGTAAAATATAAAAAACAATACCTATCACCCATCTATGAACAAAATCTCAGAACTAGATATATACTGGATTTTTTTAAGGTGGAAGTCAAAACTAGTCATCTTGTCAGGGAACTTGTGTCTATTGCTGCAGAAAATCTGTTTTCTTTGTCAGAAACTTAATCAGCAGTTGGCTCAACAGTGCACAGAACTAAGTGCTGCTCTTCAAAAAGCTACTGTGGAAAATGCTCAACTTACTTCAGATCATCAGGCTGCTCTTCAGGTATGGAGTACATTTTAATGTATATAAATGTAAGTTGTCTGTTAAAAACAGTCAATGGTTAGCTTCAATGGTTAGCCTATCCTTCTTTTTATTCATTTTATTTATTCATATGGCCACCTATCTTGCTAATATGATTCTGGGTGGCTGTATAGATCGAATCCAGCCATGATTTGTAATAGGTCAACTAGATGGAAACAATGAGGTAGACAAAGGAGAACGTGTATTTGTTTAAATAGCTGAGATTTCAAGAAGTCTTCATCAGAATACATTGTTAAAATCTATGAAGGAGAAAAGGGAGAACATAGATATGGCTGATGTTTGAGATCTGGCTTGTACCAGTCTCACAAACGTTTTATTATATATTGCACAGGATCCCCTTTTTGAGGGAGATAGGCAGTTCAAAAAATTTTAAAATAATAAATAAACTAAAAAACTTGCTGAAAGAAAAGTCAAGCAAAGAATTGCTGGCTCCTCATTTCTGCTAATGTCAGGGTTTATTTATTCACTGTGAAGTCAGAAACAGTGGGGAAATTAGCTGGGCAGCCCTTACATCGACAAAGCTGGGGAATTTCAAGTGCTGATCTAGTTTGTTTTGGAAACTAGTTCATCATTTCATACCTTTATTTATTTTCTGTTTCCTTGCTTGCTTAGCATTTGTTGCTCTAATGCAGAGGGATTCTGAATAGCTTCCATTCCTTTCCTTTAATAAGAACATTAAAATAGCAAAACAATATTAGAAAGATCATCTGTTAGTTACCAAAAATTACCGTGGCCATTGAAGAACCATAAGCATCCAAACACAAGTCAAGTGGATCCCAAACTCATTCAAGTTTCCTTCCCAGAGCTTTTTTTTTTTAAAGCAATTTTTTACACTTTTCATAAAACTCAACAGGGTTGGGCTATTTTGATCTCAGGAAGTAAACTATTCTAGTGAAGAGGGCTACAACTGAGAAGGATCAACTTCTGAACCCTATAGAGAAGGGACCTGAAGCAAGCTTGCCCTGTTCAGTTTTTTGGGATAGGCAGGTGCAACTGTGAGGAGGCAGGCCAAAGATATCCAAGTCCTGAACCATAAAGGGCTTTGAAGAATTCTAGAACTTGAATTGCACTTGAAGCCAACTAGCAATCAGTGCATTCTGGACATAGGAGTGTTAAATGTTAATTTGGTACTTCCGTTCGTTAAAGCAGGTTGTAACCTGCACCGGTTCAAGCTTCTGGATCATGTTCAAAGCAGCTCCATGGAGAGGAAATTAAAGCATGAGCTACTCTGAGCAGTGCCTGCTAATTCAAAATGGTCATAACTGATACAGCAGATATAACTGATTGGTTGGTTGATTGCTTTTTATCCTGTCTTTATTATTTTATAAACATCCTCTGATTTTCCCCAAATCAACAACCCTGTGAGATGGGTGTGGCTGAGAGAGAAGGACTGGACCATAGTCACCCAGCTGGCTTTCATTGCTAAGGCAGGACTGGAACTCACAGTCTCTTGGTTTCTAGCCTGGTGCCTTAAACACTAGACTGAACTGGCTCTCATTATTATTACCTAAGGTAAAGGTAATAATTTACCTCGCACATATGTGCTAGTCATTCCCGACTCTAGGGAGTGGTGCTCATCTCCGTTTCAAAACCAAAGAGCCAGCGCTGTCCAAAGATGTCTTCGTGGTCATGTGGTCGGCATGACTAAATGCTAAAGGCGCACAGAACGCTGTTACCTTCCCATCAAAGGTGGTCCCTATTTTTCTACTTGCAATTTTTACGTGCTTTTGAACTGCTAGGTTGGCAAAAGCGAGGACAAGTAACGGAGCTCACCCCATTACGCGGCACTAGGGATTCGAATAGTTGAACTGCCAACCTTTCCATCAACAAGCTCAGCGTCTTAGCCACTGAGCTACTGCGTCCCCTTATTATTACCTACATGTTCATAATTTTTCCCCCTTTTTTTCCTATTAAGGTGGAACAGGAAAAAATGCATCAGAAACTGAAGGAACAAGACTTGGTTTTGGATGCTGCTCGAGCCAGTGTTACAGGAGAGCTGCAGGTTATACAGAAAGAAAAAGCTCAGCTCCAGAAAGAACTGTGAGAGGCAATTGAAATTTTTGTGCTTGTTTCCCAAGTGTGACCTGCTTTCTTTCCTATCCTGCTGTTTTCTGTATTTGTCCTTAGTTTAGCAAAAGCTATACCTTATTCAGCTTCTTGCACTGTCTTCTGAAATTTTTGAAGAATGTAGAGGATAACAGGACTGCCACACAGTTGTGTTTATTCTGCAGAGAAGACTTGCGAACTGAGCATGCTGAATGCAAGAAGAGGGACTGTAAAGAAGACACCATTGCCCCTGAAAAAGCCCGCCTGGAGTATACAGTTTCCCAGACCCAAATTGAATTGGAGACAATTATACAGGAGCGAAATTCTTTGCTTAATGAGAAGAAGATACTTCAAGAAGAGGTACAGTGGATATTTATTGTGGCTTTATAGTAAAATCCACATTTTTGTCAGAAGGACATTTCATTAGAGAGAGGCAGACTTGTATTTGGAATCTTAGTAAAAAAAACCAAGAAAATGTTTGATACTTTGTATAATATACCGGTACCAAAATGGCACAAACAGGTGCTCATTTACTTACAACTGCAAATGAGCCCAACATTTCCATTGGTAAGTAAGACAATTATTAAGTTAATTTTGTCCCATTTTATGACCTTTCTTGCTATAGTTGTTTAGTGAATCACTGTGGTTGTTAACTGAATCATTCAGTCATTAAGTGAATCTGGCTTCCTCCATTGACTTTGCAACTCTGAATGCCATAAATACATGCCAGTTGCCAAGCATCTGAATTTTGATCATGTGACCAACAGTCATCAGTGTGAAAATTGGTCATAAATCACTTTTTTCAGTGCTGTTGTAACTTCTAATGATCACTAAGCAAATGGTTGTAAGTTGAGGACTACCTGTATTGACAGTATATGTAAGATTTGAATTGACTGAAAATAATATTTCCGCACTAGATTTTTTAAATAAAATTTGCCCAGAAAATAGCATAGAAAACCAGTATAGTCTGCATGGTATTTGATGAGTTGTCGCTAATCACTGCTGATTCAGATTTTTACAGAAGTAACTATTCCTAATGTACATCAAGAAAAAAAAATAGATTAGATTTTCCTTGAAGTGTTTGGCAAAAACCTATTTTAATTTTTAATGGCAGTCCCAGCAAACAATACAAGAAACAAGAAGAACGGTTGAAAAGTTGGACGTCGAACTAATGGAAAAAAAGGTACAGCATTATACAAGTGTTGAAAGTATTGAGGTTCCCATTGGCCAACAGTTAAGTCTGTCAATTGATTTGCAATTCATTGGGTTGTAGATCCAGATTTGCTTGGAATAAACTTGGAAAAACATAGGAGGCATCCCTAAACCTGGCCTATTACTTTTAACCTTTTAAATTCAAGATTTAGTTCAAACACTTATTCGATGAAATGATCCAGTAGGTTAAGGTTATTTTAAAATTCTTTGACCGCAGTTCAAAATTGGGTCTTCTTTGTGTTACTAAGTTCTACAACCAGCTAAACATGATGTAAACATCTTTTTTTTAAAAAACAGAATATATTTTCTAGATAAATGCATGATAACCACATTAAAGGTGATGTTTAAAAATAGGAGACTAATTAGTTGCCATTTTTAGTAATGCATAACTAGCAATTATCTGGTTTCCTCTGCTGCTAAAGAAATTATCTAGATATGTTTCATTTACCAGATGGTTCAAACTGTGAACAATTAACCATATTTTATGGCACCTGAAATGTAGTCTTTGCTTCTTTTTTAAGTTGGAAATTAATTGTCTGCAAGAATCAGTGAGAGCACTAGAGAAAGAAAAAAGGGAATTTCTGGAGCAGGATGCTGCACTTAAGCACCAAAAGGTATGCAACTGAAAAAGTACAACATGGCATAAAATGTATAGTCATTTGATGATCTCTTTTCTCCAATAAAAAAATAACCCTCAACAAAAAGGAATGTTAAGGAAAAAAATCAATACTTTTTTGCAGTGTCATTGGAAGTAAAGTTTATTTTAATCATATCTGCAGTTTTCACAGCATCTGCTTCATTTGACTTAGTTCCCCATTTTACTTTTACATTCAGGACTGGTCTTCTGTCTCAGGCAAAGAGAAGTTTAGTGATAACTTTTCACCCTGTTTCCTGTCAACTCTGCAGATTCATTGTTAGAGGACATTGCTGTGTTAACCCAGAAGCCTGCTTGTTCTCTCAGTTTTATTGGGCATTATCCTGCGGTCAGCATTGAAGTGAGATTCTGCAGTCAGGATGTGACTTGAACTAAGGTGTTCTGGGCCACTATCCTCTCTTACTTCTGGTTTCCTTAATGAGTCTCCACATAAATTCTTGAATTTCTTATAGTACAGGAAACTGATTCCCTTACTACAAGGAAATGGGGCTGACTCTGTAACAATGGTTATTTTTATGTGCAACTTATTCAGCTTTTCTTCTCAAAAAGCAACGCAGTTGTCTACTTATGCAATAATACGAAGAGAATACAGAACCTTATTATCATTTCAGTTAAGATGGGTGGACTTCAACTCCCAAAGTTCTCCATCCAGTATCCCGACAAGAAATTCTGGGATTCGAAATCCAAAAATCTTAACATTGCTGAGATTGAGAAATAATCTCTACTCTCATATAAGCTCATCTGCAGATGACCAACCCTCAAAACGTTAAAAAAAAACTCCATGAAAAATGTGCCACCTAAAGATAAGTTGACATCTACATTTTTGTATCTTTTTAATTTTCACCTTATCTGTGAGTGGCACATTACTGATAGTTTTTTGGTTAATTATCCACGGGTGGGCGTATCTGCAAATGTATATGGGATATATGGCTAATTTTTAAAAGTATTATGTATGTACAGGACTGCAGATAAGCCAAATACAATTTTTGGATATATTTTGGCATCTAAAACTCTTGTGAGTTTTAGATTGAGGTATGGGAAGAAGAGTGTTTGATTTTTATTTATTTATTTATTTATTTTAGTTTATGGGTAGTGACGCACCCTGAGATTTTTAGGGCAAACTATAAATACTTCGATAAATAAATCGAATCAATGTTTTGGAGAAAAGACAGATTTACTATAGATATCTCCAGAATGGAAGGCCTAACTACCCAAACTGTAGTTTCGATATCCTTACAGAGAGCAGGCTCCTCTGTTTTCCTCTTGCTAACCAGTGTTTTCTTTTTTATTATGCTTCAAGCTAATGGTGAAAATTTATGACTGCTTCATTTCTTCACCATTTGCTAAAGACACTGGAATCACAGCTGAATGAAAGCAAAGAGAAAGAATGAGGAGGGGAGAAATTTCTACGCCTGAGTGGGGAAAGCCACGTGCTTTAGCTTAGTGAGCATAAGACAATGACAGGCCCATCAGCCAGTAAAACAAGTTTGAAACACAAAAAGGGGCATATGCTAAAGGGAAAATTCAGGTATCTAAACTGTTGAAAACCCCATGGACAGTACCAAAAGGAAAAAAGATATGATACTGGAAGATGAGCCCCTCAGGTCGGAAGATGTCCAATATGCTACTGGGGAAAAGCAGAAGGCTAGTACTAGTAACGCCAGGAAGAGTGAAGCAACTGGGCCAAAACTGAAAGGATGCTCAGCTGTGGATGCATCTGGTGGTGAAAGGAAAGTCCGATGCTGTAAAGATTTTTTCTCCATAGGAGCCTGGAATGTAAGATTCATGAATCAAGGCAAACTGGACGTGGTCAAACAAGAGATGACAAGACTGAACATCAACATCTTAGCAATCAGCGAACTAAAATGGACAGGAATGGGTGAATTTAATTCAGAGGACCATCAGGTATACTACTGCGGGCAGGAATCCTCAGAAGAAACGGAGTAGCCTTCATAATCAATAAGAGAGTAGGAACATCAATACTGGGATATAATCCCCTAAATGACAGAATGATCTCAGTTCGAATCCAAGGCAAACCATTCAATATCACAGTAATCCAAGTCTATGC